>JAFIRS010003417.1:0-136747 GCA_018342105.1 Gonioctena quinquepunctata
GCCTGCATGGACTTAGATATTAAGTTACAGGTACAGGAGGAAGGAAGTATCGTGGAAGATATAGACGGTATACAACTGTTTAATGAAATAACTTCATTCAAAGATATTTTTCCAGGTAAAAAACAGCCAATTGAGGTATTAGAAATCATTGTCAAAAATGATCTCATTTCCTGTTTTCCTAATTTTGCTCTAACAATAAGAATTTTTTTAACCTTACCTGTTTCTGTGGCTTCGGGAGAAATAAGTTTCAGCAAATTAAAAATTATTAAAAATTACTTGAGAAATAATATGACACAAGAAAGGCTTTCAGATTTGGCCATCATCTCTTTGAATCCGAAATCTGTAAAAAAATAGATTTTACGGAAATTATTGATAAATTTGCCACTCAGAAAGCCAGAAAGGTTATTTTATAATTAGGTAATTATAATGATTAGGTACCTAGTCTGTAGACTGTAGAACAACTGATTTATATACTTTTCGTTGGTATACGCACTGAGTATGTTCAAAATAGTTGTGTGTGAAATAGACGTTATACAGGTAGATGAGTTTAAGAGTTTATAACGTCAACATTAAATATTAGTCAAAATAAGAAAAAATCTCTGGAGGGGCGGCACATCTGGTATTTGCACGCGGGCAGCCAATACCCTAGGATCGGCCCTGTCTATATCCCCATCATACGTTAGTATAGTTGGATCCTGAAAAAAATGACTGAAAACACAATTAAACAACATAACACAAAACGCAAATGTTATCGACTAGTTGACATATTTGACATTTGACACGTCGGTAATAAAATATCTGATTCGATATTTCACACGGCCTTCTGCCGGTGCTGCCTACAAATATATTTGCGTATTGATAGCAGAAATAAAATCATAGTTCCTAAATGAAACATTCTTTGGAAAGCTTATACAAAAAAATATTGTATGCAACACGTACGCAAATGGCTTCCGCGGACTCATCTTCATATCACGTTTCGTCCGCGAAAGCCTCATTTTGCGTATTTGTTATATAAACTACTATTTTTAACTTTCATTGGAATAATGTGACAGATGTAGCCTCTGGAATACCGTTCATTTCTATGTTAATTAACATTTTCAAAAATATGCACTGACTTATTCATGAATATTGAAGGTTAGGCGATGAGCTTTGACATCCACTGAATATCTAATAGTGAAACGTGTTTTTCTAGGGTCGGAAGTTACAATAAGATTTTTCTAGCGTGCCGATTTCTACCAGTTCATAAACGAGCTGAACAAGTTAGCACATTATCAATATCTGAACTACTTATTGTAAGAAAATGTAAAAAATTAAAAAATGGAAAACAAGTAAAATGTGAAATAGTGAAAATGGAGAAGAATCAGTATTGTGCGATTTATCACATAAAGACCAGACCAGAGAAGAGAATAACTGTGTTGGATGGGAACTTTTTTTTGTGTCACCCGCCTAATCGAAGAGTAGATTCAGTGCATTTTAAACAACTTGGGGTGCACGAAAATTGTACCGAATTCGATGATCTGTGTTCTAGATGTCGCCAGAAAAATAAAACATAATTTGAAGCCAAAAATTAAGGGTGGAGTTCAGTACTGGCAATCTCTCCTCTACTCAAATGGCCATCACACCCCGGGAGTACTTTTATTTCAACATCCGATCCAAATTCGATTCAAGTATCAAACTATTCGAATCTACATATACTCCTAACAACATCGCTCATTTCTAATTTTTATTTCCGGTGTTGAGATCATTCCATTAGATTTCGGAAAAATCAGATATTTTATCCCTTGTTGTTTTCCTATTTTGTTTTGTTTAATCTCTTTTTAATGGCTCTACGATATAGTATACGGTAAACGAATCTTATCAGTGCGTGAGACGGAAGGACAAATGGAGCAGCAGCTTATTTGGCGCAAGTTTGGGAATTAATTGTGAATCCCCTCCAAATGGATTTTTTTATCGTTGGCTCCGCAAACTTGATGAGCAGAATATATTTGACAAATGCATATTTGCATAATTTGTACTGATATGGATCAGCTATGGGACGGAACTTGTTTTATAATAAACAAATTATTTGAGACAAAACGTTCCGAGAATTCTCAGTACTGCTTACGATGTGTAGACCAGTGTCGTATTGACCAAGGCTTACTTCTTAATATATCTATAGTTAGGATTAGAATTTGGTTTTGATAAAAAGTTAAATGTTGAAGACTTATTGCGATATGATTATGAACAACGTTGAAAATATTTGAATATAACAAAGTATAGTTAAAGTTAACAATAATATTTTTACTTCCACATGTAATGTCAATTGAAACTGTAAATATTATTTGAAATTTTCTAAATAACGGGTATTTCAGGAAATATGTATTATCTGTATTTATATTAATGCTTCAAATGGCAAAGTAAAGAATCGGGTTGCATCAAAAAGATAAAAGTCCTGATTACATTTCCCGGATTTGAGTAAAATACAACTTGACGCGGCACAGAAATGAACAAATTAATGACTTTCCCGGCGACCTGGTATTAAGGAGTCTGTTCAATCTACACGAAATCGATCGTTAATGGCCCCTATTAACCTTCAATCTATCTTTTAATCATAATTGTGATATATGCAACCAAACATTCACCGAAATCGACCATTAGTAACCTGTAAATGGTTGATTTGGTCCATTAATGCATAATTGTGGTATAGGCAACTAAACATACACGAATCATATTACCTTCGCGCTGTCAAATTTATGTATTTTAAAATCCAAATATCGTAAGTTTCCTCCTAGTTGAAGGAAATGGATATCGAAAATTTCACGTTGACCCCAGGAACGAGGTCGACGGAAATTTTTTGTAATCAACTCGAATTTTAAAATGGCGATTAATGATCTCGAACATTAACGCGCTCCTTTCGCTCTCGCGTTAAAATATTTCGATCATTAATCGCCACCATTAATAAACTAGTTGATTGAATAACTATTCATTACAATAGTATAATAATTAGTTTTTCAAGAAGAGCGTTTATTACAACAAAAGAGAAATTAATTTGCATTTATCCTTGACAGTGTGGAGAATGAAAATTTGACGTCCATGGCAGAATGATGAAGAATGGGAACGATTTTCAATCTGAACCTATTTCAGGACCAAGTAATGAACATCATGTTTCCAATAAAAAATATTCATCTAAGGATTACCAAACCCTATATATATATACAGTGACCGGCAGAAAGTACGCATCATATGGGAAATTCTTTTATTAATAAATTTTGATGTGCAATCGCTTCTGCATCAAAAGCAACCCCAAAAGACGTTGTACAGTGCCATTCGTCTTTTCTTGTTTGGCGGGAAATTTAAAAAATTTAAAAATTATGTCTCAAAACACACTAATTTGGGAAAATATTGAAAAATGTTATTTGGAAAAGTTGTTTACAACAACATTTTATAGCTATGTACGAATTTAAAAAAAACTGAGTGAAAAAAATAAAAATCAATTTTTTGCCATAATAAAAATTTCAATTTGGAAAAATACATTTTAGACAAAGAAACTCATTAGTAAGGCCAACAGTAATATTTAAAATGATATTTTGTAAATATTCGTAAGCTACTTCTATTTTATTCGAAAAAAAATTGAAATCTATGGATTTGCCATGTATTCAGCTGCTTCATAAGAGGTCACTGAAATATCTCCAGGACATTATAATCCCGATACTGTTCATTATTATTAAAAATAGTTCTTCGTCAATAATAAACAGTATCGGGATTATAATGTCCTGAAGATATTTCTGTAACCTCTTATGAAGCAGCTGAACACATGGCAAATCCACAGATTTAAAATTTTCTTCGAATAAAATAGAAGTAGCTGGTGAATCTTCACAAAATATTATTCAAAATATTACTCTTGGGCTTTACTAATGAGTTTCTTTGTCAGAAATGTATTTTTCTAAATTGAAATTTTTTATGGCAAAAATTGATTTTGATTTTTTCATCTCAGATTTTTTTCCAAACTTGTACATAGCTATAAAATGTCGTTCTAAACAACTTTTCCAAATAACATTTTTCAATATTTTCCCAAATAACTGTGTTTTGAGACCTAAATTTTAAATTGTTCAAATTTCCCGCCAAACAAGAAGAGACGAACGGCACTGTACAACATCTTTTGAGGTTTCTTTCGATGCAGAAGCGATTGCATGTATCGACATTTGTCAAAATATTATATTAAAAAAAATTCACATATGATGCGTACTTCCTGTCGGTCACTGTATATATATATATATATACATATATATATATATATATATATATACGCAAATAAAGAAGTGTGAAGCAATTGATGAAACTGAACTTCAACACAAGTTTTCCGCGCAACAGTGTATAGGCTTATGAAAAGTGGTCCCAAATATAGAGGAAAAAGAAGTGACTCTGTTAACTTTACAAGGATATAAGCACATCTTTTGATGTCCATAAGTGAAGTTATATATGAACTGGTAAAACACAATCGATCATGTAATAGAAATTGAGAAACTATATTTGCAGGATGTGAATTAGACTAGTATTATTTCATATTGGAAATATACAAACTAGAAAAAATATTTAATAATACGCTCTTGTATTTTTCACCGTTTCAAATTCTTGTTAGAAATCAAGGCTTGTGAATTATTTGTTTGAGTTGATTTATTCTATTTTTCATAGTTAATTATAATTTGTTGGGCGAAACCTACCCTGGAATTCTTGCATCAGATACCCAGCAGGGTTTTATAATCATTAGGAAAACGCGGGAGATATTGTCTCAAATGAATCGTCTACTATAATACTTTGTTTTTTATCCTCTGGTCTACATCAACTTATATATTATACAGTGCGGCTTTTTATAGTCCCACACATTTTAACGTTTGAAAGGTTCGACGTGAAACAATGGGACAGAAAGAATGAGATCACCGATACTACTCTTTGAAATGAAAAACATTGTGATTGCTCGATAGATGGCGCGGGGGAGGCACATCAACTTAAAAATTTCAAATAGGATGGGGGGTCAGGTGGCACATCGTTGAAATATAATTCAATGGACCTTTTTATGCACTATGTGAAAACACTGTAATTAGAAAGTATATGTGCTAATATCACTTGGGATTTTTTATTTTATTTTTCTGATTGGTAGTTTTTCCATAATCCGGAAAAAAGTGGTTTCGTGACGTCACGTTCACTAAAAGTTGATTTGGCATCGTTGTATGAGTTGCGAATCATGGAATTGTGACGTAATGACATTTGTTATTTGATACTTTGATAGGTTCGTTCGTTTGCTTCACGGAATAGAATCTTATCAATCGTTTTTCTCTCTTCAGCTCTTTTTCTTGCATATATCTGATACGACTGATACGAGACACGAGATATGCAGAGAACTGCTGCAAATGAACAAGCTCGCTATGAATGTTTGGTATTGAAAAATTTCGGAAATTATTTTCTAATTTTAATAACT
Organism: Gonioctena quinquepunctata; assembly: GCA_018342105.1. Taxonomy (NCBI): domain Eukaryota; kingdom Metazoa; phylum Arthropoda; class Insecta; order Coleoptera; family Chrysomelidae; genus Gonioctena; species Gonioctena quinquepunctata. The sequence goes on from JAFIRS010003417.1 coordinate 5,456, forward strand.
ATGAAAATGTCTAAAAAGTGCTATGTGCACGGTTGTCTGAACACCAGTGAAAGTGAATCAAACTTTTGTAAAAAGCGGAAATATATGCTTTTGTGCAGAACATTTCCAGGTGAGTACATCAAGGAACGATCTTTAATTTCACTCAATGCAAGTTTGCAAAATCATCGATCAGTACTGTATTTTATATCCAGTCCTATAAACATATTGTTCTTTGGTTCCAGCTGAAAGAAGATACTACGAATTAGGAATATGCTAGAACAAGGGGATCCAAATTTATGTTGAAGCAAGATGTCTGTCCACATATCAACCTGAAATGACATTAAATACCAACGATGAAGAAACCCAAACCAAATGAAAACATCACTCCTTCAGCTAGTAAAACTGTGTTGAGTGACATTACATCCATGGGAAATATATACTCAAGAGTTTCGAATAGTTCTTCTCCTAGCAGTAGCCAAGCTAGTACATTATCCGATTCACCAAAATAACACCATCAAAAAAAATTCTGAGTATATTCCTCCAGTCTTCATCCGATCCTGATTGTGAAAATATCGAAGGACAGCAGCGCCAGCGCCTATCTATTGCACTTATAGAAAAGAAGAGTAATATTATTTGGGGCTCCCTGAAAATGTTTATCACATTGTGAAATACATTACCAAAATTGAGTAAATTAAATATATGGATGTTCTGATAAGTTTAAAAAAGATACGGGTTGGGGATGTATACTCTCGATTGGCTGATGACTGATATGAGTAAATCAAGTGTTCACAAGATTTTCACAAAATCTGTGCCTATGATGGCAAATTGTTTATTTATAAGAGCTTATATATTGGCCTGAAATATCTGAAATTGAAAGAAATTTGCCGATCCCTTTCAGAGCTCGCTATAAGAAAGTTAATTCAATTATTGTCTGGAAATTGAAAAACCCTCTAATCCTATTCGTCTGTCCATGACTTGGTCAGAATGGAGAAAATGCAATACTGTAAAATTTTTAATATCTGCTACTCCAAATGGCACAATACAATTTATTTCAGGAGCATACGGTGGACGAATTCTTTAACAACTTTGTCGATAAGAATAATTTCTTCTATTTTGATTGATTGAAATTCAAAAATACTTTGAATAACTAGAATGTGCAGTATTATGTCAAAGTTTTCTAAGGTTTGTTGTCACATTCTCTTCACGAATGCCAATATCTTCAGAAATATTTTTTTTTCTATAGCTTTGTAACCATAGGGAAAATTTTTACCATAGAAAATGTAATCCTGTATTTGTAAAAAATAGATTAGTATCCCTCAACAAAGAATTGGTGTGAAATAAGTAAATAATTTTTCAAAAAATTTACGAAATTCGTATGAACATACTTCAAGTCTATTCATTCTAAATTATTAATTATATTTTCAGTAGTTCAAACTTATTAAATATTTGACTCATCACATGAAGGAAACACTAACAGGTACCGAATATGAATTTATTTATATTATAATACAAACAGACAAAGCCTACATATATATTCACAGTATAATGCATTTATGATTGATTATATCTAAACAATCACGAACGTTTCAACTAAGAACCAAAGTTCATAGTTAAAAGTTGGGCAACTTTCTAGTCATGGTTCTTAGTTCTTGTACTAGGGGTTCCATAAACGCGCTCATTGATTTGCTAGTGTTGAATCCTTGGTTATTAGTTCACTTAGTTCTTGGGAACGTTGCATAAACAAAGCATTTCATAATCCACCCTTGGCAAATTTTCCGAACCTGCTTTTACGAAGCCTTGTTTCATTATAAACACACCAAATCGTTTATGATATTGAGAAATTAATAAGTTGATAAAAATAAACAAACATTAACCTCAAATGTCAATATGGGAACTGTCTTTAATATTTGCGGTGTTGCCAATGGTCGCTCTTCATCAAAAGGAAGGCCCGTTCAGAAACTTTGAATGTTTTAAATGAAGAAAACCGTTGTTGAAATGGGTTTTTTTGTTGATGAGTCTATCAATAAACAGTGTTCAATTATATATTAATGGTGTATATCAAGCAGTGAGCTATATTTTTGACAAGAACAGTAATGCGTGTTTCTGAACGTGGATTATGGAAGGAGTAGTTTTCGATGAACGTGACGTCACGGGTACACTTTGAAACGCAATATCTTCTCGAAATAAAAAATATATGATGGCATTCTAAGTCAATTGGACATTTCATATGGAATATAATCGACCTATATAAGTTTTGGAATTTTTTTTTCGTAAATGTAAAGGTCCATTCTCTTTTCAACCATCTTATTTTTTTCAAATTTGGTTAATACGCTTTTTTTAAATATGCATTTGAAATGTCAGGTATAAGTGGGGATTTGAATGGTTCCCTTAGCTCGATAACTTTTGAACGGTTTGATGTGAAACAATGGGACAGAAAATATTTTGAATTGTATTACCGATCCTACTTTTTGAGATAAAATACATTAGAATTACTCGACAATCATTGTCAGTAATGACTTAAACTTATTTCATTCGTTTTAGTGCACGGCTTCAATAAAAGCTTGTATTTAAAAAGTTTTTTTATTAGTTATTCTTTATTAATACAAGCTTTTATTTAACTTGCTTCGTATTTCATTCTTTCCGGTTCAAAATTTGTAATCCATATTTGGAGCACTTTCGGACATCCGATTGAACTGAAATTTGGTGTGCATAATTCCAGTGATAATGTATTATGAAATTTTTGTTAGAGGAAAAAACAAAATCCAAGATTGCGGACGAGTTTTGTGATTATGGTACGATTCGATTCAAAATTGGTATGTGGGGGGTTTCGGGGACGGAAATTGTGAATTTTTTGTCAAAATTCTCAAATTCAAAATGGCGGAGGAGTTTTGTGATTATAGTCCGATTTTATTCAAAATTTCTATGTGGGTGTTTTCGGAGTCGGAAATTATAAATTTTTTGCCAAAATTAATAAAATTGAAATGGCGACTCATGGAATTTCTGTTAGAGAATAAAACAAAATGGCGGCTCCAAGATGGCGGACGAGTTTCGTGATTATGGTACGATTCGATTCAAAATTGGTATGTGGGCGTTTTCGGGAACGGAGATTGTGAATTTGTTTGTCAACATTTTTAAATTCAAAATGGCGGAGGAGTTTTGTGATCATAGTCCGATTCTAACTCAACATCTTACATGATCATCAATATGGCTTCATGAAGGGTGAATCGACAACCGATGAGGTAGTTGAAGTAATTCAACATGTAATAAAAAATATAGAAAATGGTCAACTTACTAGCCTAACACTGGGATTTGAGCAAAACTTTTGATTCTTATAAAAAAACTAGAACACTATGGAATTCGAGGGATTCCTCTGACATTTCTCAAATCATATCTTGAGGCAAGAAAACAAGCAGTCTGCATAGATAGTATCATATCAGTCGAAGAAACTATATCCCATGGTATAGCCCAAGGCTCTATCCTAGAACCCACACTTTTTGTGGTTTATATCAATGACATTTTTCAATTCCTGTTGCCTAGTACAATCATCTGTTCAGAATATGATACTACAAATATTACTCAACTAGTAAATATCACCAATAAAATTAAAGATAAAGCAGAAAACTGGTTTTCTGGGAATATGTTGAAGCTGAATAGAGACAAATTGCAGAAAATTATACTGTCCTCCAATAACAATATAACTTGTAATAATCATGTCAAATTACTGGGAATAACAATTGACGATAGGCTCAAATGGGAGCCCCACATATACCAGTTGTGTAAAAAACTATCAGTTCAGCTTTACCTATTGCTTCAGTTGAAAAAAGCTGTCAACCACCACATATTGTTAACAGCATACCATTCATTATTTCATTTAATGTACGGAATAATTCTATGGGGTAAATCCACACATGCAATGAGAGTTTTTCGCATGCAGAAGAAAGCTATTAGAATAGTGGCTGGTGTTCCTTTCGATGAACATTGCCAGCCATTATTCAAAAGATTCGGAATTATGCCAATAACTTGCATTCTAATATTTGAAGTTTTGATCCTTGTATAAGTGGCATTAGTTATCTAATTCATCGCCGATGATCCTCATTTCAAATTCAATAATACGAGCGAATCACAAAAAATAAACCTGTAGCAGATATCTAAAACTCTTCGACAGCATTTTAAAGCCAAAGTTTATCACTAATGAATGATGCAATTCTGAAAAAAGGAATTGTAGATATATTCAAGTCAATTTGGAGCCTTAATATCGCAATATAATTCAAAACATAATTCATAGTATGTTAGTACGAAAACAGCCGAAGCGTTTCCTCATTTTAGATATACACAGTATTTGCCACTTGATGACATATGTTTTCCTGACTCCCGATTGGCGAATCCAGAATACAACCAGATTTTAATTAATACGACGATTGATTCATCTTGTCTTCCACTCTTCAAAATACGCACGGATCTGTTCGGTGTTTGGTTGTAAAAACCAGCACAAGACAATCATTCAATCAGAAAACAGTTGTCGAATCTGTTCGTAGATTCGTAATGCACAACAGGCGCATGCGTAAAACTAACTGGCAACACGGTTCACTTCATATAAATGACGAATTTTAAAAATCTTGAAAGTATTCTGAAGTTCTCGTTGAGAACATTTTCTTTTACTTCAATTAGTGAAGATCTGAACATTGACAAGTTGTCGGATAATCTGCAATCAAAGAAACTCCAGGATCTATTCAATTCATTTCAGCTCATATCGCTAGTAGAATAACAACAAATAAAAATGGTATTACCAGTTCATCAGCTATTGACTATATCACAACCAATTTAGAAGTACACGATTTCAAAATAATTGACACCGCAATATCCGATCACAATGCACAAATGTGGAATCATAAAACACCTACAAAAACATCTGCGGAATCAGATACGATTTACCACAGAAGTATCAATGAAAAATCAATTCGCGAGTTTAACGAACTTTCCACAAAGAACCGACCAAATATCTTGGAATTCAAAAATAATGGAAATATAGACACCCTTTTCGAGTCTTTTTATTTGTCATTTTTATGGTGTTTTGATGTAACGCACCCTAAAAAACAGATTGTACGAAATGAACAGAAGAAAGTCCGTCAGGTCCCCCTACTCCCAGAATGAATTGAAGAATCAACCCACTTGCAAGAGTTAAACAGTCTACGAAAATTATCCAGCAACCAAGATATTCAAAATATAAATAAAGAGCGAAAAAAACATTTTTCAAAGAATATAGAAGAATATAAGAGAATGCACTAAAGCAATTTGATTATGGGGGCCGAAAATAAAAGTTAAAAAATATGGGAGTTAGTAAATATAAATTTAAACAACAATACATGTACAACTTCAAAAATCTCACTGAAAAAAAAACAAAACACTATAACTGAAAACAAATCTATAGCAAACGATTTTGGGCAATTTTCTGCAACATTGGTTGTGAAACTTGTGAACGATATTAAAAAAACTAGTGCTGACCTAGGATGTACTACCACCATCAACGCACAACAAAACTCTGTTCTTTGCGCTCTTGATGAATATGAAGTGAAAAACATCATACTAAGACTAAAAAACAAAACTCCTATTGGTATAGATGAGATTCCAATCAAACTCATAAAAAATTGTGTAATGCAATAACTACGTACTTGACAAAAATTATAAATAGTTCAGTTATATATGGAAAATTCACGAAAAAAATTAAATATCAAAGATGGCGATACTCAACTTGTAAGGAATTACAGTGGCATTTCTATTTTAAGTCCCTTTTCAAAAGTTATAGAAAAAGCTGTGTATACAGTTTTTATTAGGTATTTGAACGAATATAAAATAATAATCCCCTGCCAGCATGGTTTTAGGGAAGGGTACTCTACTGAAACTGCCTCAAATGATCTTGTTCAATTTGTTTTCGTTAAGTTAGGTGCTGGTGAGCTGTAATTGGCATCTTAATCGATTTGTATCGTGCCTTCGATACGTTAAACCCAGAATTTATTTAAAAAAACTTTATTTAGGAATAAGAGGACCCTTGAACGAATGGATCTCATCCTACTAAAAAAATATATAGTTGTCTGTCGGTGTTCAAGAGAGTTATTCTGAATATTTCCCTCCTGTCAAAAATCCCATGTAAATGGAGTGCAATTATCGCAAAATCACAGCGATAATTGCATTGTAGAAAGCGAAAGAGCCCTGCGATAATTGCACAGTTCATGGTATCTATGGCAATTCCATTGTACACTTTGATAATACAGCGACAATTCATAAGTAACGTCAGTTTGACAAGTAATGCCAAAAATATTAGTTATTAAAAATGTCTCGTTTCGGTCGGGCTTCATTACAAGCTATTGAAGAAAATGTGTTGGAAAACGAACCAAATAACACAAAACAGAACAGAATATACGTGTGGCGACAGTTTATGAATTTCCGTGCTGAGAAAAACTATACTTTGGATGAAAAAACACAAATCGATGCTCTGACAAAAATATTAACGGACTGGGCATTCAATATGCGTAAGCAGAATGGCGATGAGTACAAAGAATTTACTGTTAAAACGATTCGGAACATAACCGCTAAATTACTGATGGAAAAATATTTCACTGAATACAACATCAATTTTAATTATTTTACTAATATTTAGTTCAAAGCAGCTAGAGATGCGGAAAATTCCAGGGAAAACAACTACAAACAGATCCAGAGAAGAGAAAGGAAAGTGCAGTTTTTCTGAAGTACGATGAATTCCAAAATATGGTTCGTGGTTGTGACGAAAACACCCCAGATGGTTTGCAGAAAAAGGTATTTTTTGTTTTTGCTTTCGAATCAGCTTGGCGTGGTGGAGAAGGCCACAAGTGCTTAATATCGTAATTTAAAGAAGAAGAAAATAACGTAGGTGAAAAAACAGGAGGGATTATTTACGATCCTGTGTTCACTAAGTCGACGCAAGGAGGGAAAAAACCATGCGCTTCATTGAAATGGCTTATAACAATAAAATCAAATCTGATTTGTGTCCAATTCGACTGCACAAAAAATTCCTAGAAAAGCAGGTTGGAATAAAAACAAAACAACTCTTCCTCACTGTAAATCCCGCTTGGAAGTTGAACAGAAAATGGTATAAAGATATTCCTGCTGGACGAAAATGGACTGTTCTACAAGCCAAAGCTTCTGGTTTTAATACAGAGATTATCAATCAATAACCGGATAATTTCGCATTCCAGCGTGTTGTCTTTGAAAAACTGCATTCGGTCCTTTTCATATTTCTCCAAAAATGGAAATGAACTCATGCAGTTTTCTGACAACACGCTGTCATGCAAAATTATCGGTAATTTTGATACACTTGTGCAATTACTTATGATAATTCTGACGTTGCCCTGAGCATCGTAGGGCCGCTTCTATTTCTTTTGTACATGAATGACCTTCCACTCTATGTCTCAGAGGAAAGGCTATTCATGTATGCTGATGATACCACCGTTCTTGTATCGGCAAAAACTATAGAAGGAGTAAAGGAAAAAGCAAATGTTGTTCTTGAGCAATTATCCACCTGGTGCAAAAGAAATAAACTTATAATTAACACAGCAAAAACCGTGTGTATGCAATTCAGTGGTTTTTACCAAGTGCACGAGTCAATGGAGCTAGAAATTGAGGATGTGCCTATGGACACTGGAAAACAAAATCCTAGGAACAGTAGTGGAAAAAAATATTGAGAATATTGTTTGATCTTGATTACGGGATATCCTTAAGAGACACCTTCATATCAGAAAAGAGCCTTACTTTAACCGGAATTTATATTCTCAAGGTACTAGTGTATATACATAAAAATATTGGAAACTACACCAAACTAATATGCACTCGTACCCAACTAGAAACAACAATAAAATTCATATACAAAAATATAATATACCAAAAAATCTCCGGAAGGTGCTGGTATACAATTGTATAATATGCTACCCTCCAATATCAAATCTGTTCAATCCATCAACTATTCAAAAATAAACTCAAACTTTTTCTGATTACAAACTGCTTTTACAACCTTGGTGAATTTGTGGAACATTGCAAATCTAATCAAAATATTTTAATTTGTGCCGTAGCTGGAAATTTTTACTCATTATATTGTCTCCTGTTTATTTTAACATGTGATTCTGCTACAGATAATGTAACATGTAAAAACTACTTGACAAAACTTATCCACTTCACTGTAATTGGCTCTTAATGAATAAAAGAATGAATGAATAAGAGGGAGCAAATGACCATAAAATTATTGAAGAATGAGAAGACTAGTTCCCAATGAGGACCGTAAATAATTTGAAAAAATTAAACAATATTGTGTCTTGTGTGTTTCTTGAACTGATTTTTTGATAATTGGGATTTGATGAGTGCGATCTGATAAGTGCCAAAGCTGCGTTGACATCTACTAGTTCTGACTTTATCTACCAGTTTGGATATAACGAAGTTCGTTTGTTTCCATCACTTTGAAATTGTATATCTATCGCAAACAGCCTGAAATATTTTTTTTTAAATTCTTCTACCACACAATCGATTCATTGTTCCACATTAGTTAAATGTTCATTGAATCCGGCAATTACATTCGCTCACAACTATGACCAAGAAAACTGAGGTTAGGCGAGAGGCGCTCCCCAAAATTTTAACATGTTTCCAATTTTTTATTTTTTTATTTTTAACCACTGTAATTCACTATATAATGGCATTATACACTCGCCATTCACGGATGTGCAAGAGGTAGATTAGACCCTGTATATATATATATATATATATATATATATATATATATATATTTATAGAAGGAATTTAATGGACATAGCCCTCAGAAAAAAGTGTTAACCGTAGACACGTGTTTCGGGCTCTCGGCCCTCATCAGTACGGTGAAGAAGTGAAAGAATGAACAACACTTGGTAGAAAACGACAAATCAACGGAGTCAACAAACAGAAGCCAGCCGCTCATTTGTGATTTCGGTCAGCAGACCCTGAATTCCAGGGCAACAACCAACGTCACCACGGAGGCAGCTATAGCTACCTGCGTGACATCCGAGTCCAGGAATATAAATATGAAAGAGAGTAATATTGAGGGGACTGTTGAAAACAAAATGGAAGGAATTTAATGGACATAGCCCTCAGAAAAAAGTGTTAACCGTAGACACGTGTTTCGGCTCTCGGCCCTCATCAGTACGGTGAAGAAGTGAAAGGATGAACAACACTTGGTAGAAAACGACAAATCAAGGAGTCAACAAACGAAGCCAGCCGCTCATTTGTGATTTCGGTCAGCAGACCCTGAATTCCAGGCAACACAGCGTCACCACGGAGGCAGCTATAGCTACTGCTGACATCCGAGTCCAGGAATATAAATATGAAAGAGTAATATCGAGGGACTGTTGAAAACAAAATGGAAGGAATTTAATGGACTGCCCTCAGAAAGTGTTAACCGTAGACACGTGTTTCGGGCTCTCGGCCCTCATCAGTACGGTGGAGAGTGAAGGATGAACACCTTGGTAGAAAACGACAAATCAGCGGTCACAAACAGAAGCTATGTCCATTAAATTCCTTCCATTTTGTTTTCAACAGTCCCTCGATATTACTCTCTTCATATTTATATTCCTGACTCGGATGTCACGCAGGTAGCTATAGCTGCCTCCGTGGTGACGTTGTTGTTGCCTGGAATTCAGGTCTGCTGACCGAAATCACAAATGAGCGGCTGGCTTCTGTTTGTTGATCCGTTTATTGTCGTTTCTACCAGTGTTGTTCATCCTTTCACTTCTTTACCGTACTGATGAGGGCTGAGACCCGAACACTGTCTACGGTTAACACTTTTCTGAGGGCTATGTCCATCAAATTCCTTCCATTTTGTTTTCAACAATCCCTCTTTCATATTTATATTCCTGACTCGATGTCACGCAGGTAGCTATACTGCCTCCTGTGACGTTGGTTGTTGCCCTGAATCAGGGTCTGCTGACCGAAATCACAAATGAGCGGCTGGTCGTTTGTTGACTCCGTTGATTTGTCGTTTTCTACCAAGTGTTGTTCATCCTTTCACTTCTTCACCGTACTGATGAGGGCCGAGAGCCCGAAACACGTGTCTACGGTTAACACTTTTTTCTGAGGGCTATGTCCATTAAATTCCTTCCATTTTGTTTTCAACAGTCCCCTCGATATTACTCTCTTTCATATATATATTTTTATATATATATATATATAAAATTCGAGGATATTGGGGTTTGCAGCAAAGGAAAAAAAACTCTTTTTAGATTATTCCAAGCTTTCGGGAGTATTTATTCCCATCATCAGGGAGACTACAATCGAAGAACAATACAAGTGAGTTATGTTATTTAGTAATTACAGTTCATATTGTAACTTACATCTATGTTGAGGTTGGCTTCCATGATGTTATACAAAAATTGTATTGTTCGTACATTGTGAATCAGGGCAAATGAAGAATAACAAATAAGTTAAGTTAAAAGTTGTGAAACACATTAAAATTGTAAAAAACTTACTAAAGTTTATCTCACCATGTGGTGTATAAAGTGGTACTGGTACATGTCATTTTATAGAGACAATTGACATATGACACACGTCAACTATGACGTTTGAGGTTAGGTGTTACCAACTGTTGAATTTTTTTAACAATGAAATTCAATATATGACCGGATTGTGGTTGGCCTTTAGGTCGTGTTGGATAACATGGTTTCATTATGAAAACTTGGTAGATGTAAGTTACAATATGAGAACTGTAATTACAGATTTAAATAACTCACTTGTATTGTTCTCCGATTGTAGTCTCCCTGATGATGGGAATAAATACTCCCGAAAGCTTGGAATAATCTAAAACGAGTTTTCTCTTTTCTTTGCTGCAAACCCCAATATCCTCGAGTTTCATAACTAACTAGTCGGCAACGACTACCCTTTCACATATATATATATATATAGTTATGTTATGAAGGACCAGTAATATATTTTAAAAGGAAAAAAAAGGAATAATTTCATAAAAAACCCACAAAAATAATAATTACTCAATAGTTAGTAGTTCATGAGATTTTGTTTTACATATTTTTGAGATTCTATTTCCTTCATGAAGCCTCTGTATGATATTGATAGGTAAAAATATACAAATACTATAATGAAATTTTCATACATTGTAAAAATGATTACAACCTGTAATTGTTCAAAATACAACAAAAAAGTCTAGATTTACAAAATCATTCTGAATTAAATGTAGCAGAAAATTAAAATGGAAAAAAAGAACTTGAATGTAAGAAATATCATCAAATATTGTATAGATTATAAGCTTGAGACAATAGCCAATCAGGGAACGTATGGTAGATGTAAGTTTAAATTGTGGAAAAATAAGAACTATGAAATGTCAAAACAATAATCAAATATTGTATATAGTTATAAGAAATGTAAAATATTTTAGTTCATAAGTTTTTTCAAATAACCCCAAAAGAGTGATAATGTGACAAGAAAGTGCGCGAGTTTGAAAATTCAAATAATATGGACAAAACAGAAATGGTATCCAGGGGATGAAAAAACAAAGCCAGAAGGAGATAAAAAATTTAAGAAAAAACGCCACGTACAAAATTTGAGGAGAGATTCCTTTCAAGATTTTCACGAATACAAGGTATTTTGTCCATAGAAACTAACCAATTCAACCTCAAGAGAATTTCGACAAAAATGAATAGGAGAAAACAAGATAACCTCTTATGTACTCCACATAAAACTGTTTCCAAGCTGATTTCTGGGATTTGCATGGTTCCTTTTGTAATGGAGAGTTCCTGAGAGCAGTAGATTGAAAAAGGATTTCAGATTCTTGGTGTGTATTGTAACAGCGACAGTTCCAGCTCCAGGTATAATCTTTTCTAGTGCACATCACAAACTGAATAACCTTACAACATAACTCGTATCATATCTGAAGAACTCTATTTTATTTTGATATTGAACTATAGAAGAATTCTTCCAATCTCAAAGAAAAGTGAGGTTACGTATACTTTATCCTTCACTGTTTCTCATTATTGTCTATAAAAATCTGTCTGATCATAGTATGAGTTATCTATCGTAGGCCAGGTAAATATAAGTTTTCCTGAATAAAGGAAATAATTGTTTTTCGATACTTTCTAGTTTATTTTCCACAATGATATGATCATATTTCTCTTATAAACACTGAGTTGAAATAAACATCAAGACCAGGGCAGTGGCTCTATTGCCAGGACCGGCTATCTGAGACGAAAGGCGTACCAACTGAGTTTAGTCGTGGTGTAAGAAAGGGTAATAACAATTGGCAGCAACGTGACGAGAAAACAGTGACGTTAGCTAGCAATTATTATCACATTACAATATATTATACAGGGCGAAAATAATTATCTATCACATATCATATCAATTTATTCAGAGCAGGGCAAAATTAACAACAATTGTTTTTTTTAATTATCATAACATAGCAATTTGTCGCCCAACGCGGTGCAAAAAAAATATATTTGTAAGCATAATAATAATAAAATCAATAATTTTACAATTCATCATAACATTCTATATATATATATATATATATATATATATATATATATATATTTAATATTGGTTAGTAAATTATCATAGCACAACAGAAGTAGCAGACATTTTCAATGGAAGGCATCCAGACTAAAATTTGCATTTTACTACGGTGGCAAAAATATTGCAAAAACAAATATAAAAGTGTTCACGTTAAGCCTGTTGTAAATAATGAAAATAATGTCAACAATGTTTTACTGGCAGTCACTGAGACACCAAATTTCACGAAAATTATGGCAGAAAAGGCAGAAATATCTCAAACCTCTGTTAAACGAATTTTAAGGCAAAATCACTTTCACCTACACAAACCAAAATTTGTGTGAGTACTGCGAGACAGAAATTATAACGTTCGATTCTATTATTGTGCATTGTTCCAGGGAATGTTAGAAGACAATCGTGATTTCTCAATAAATGTGCTATTTTCTGACGAAGCAACTTCTACCTCCAATGGTGTCGTCAGTTCTCAGAATTGTAGATGGTTGGCAAATCATAATCCTATTTTCATTATTGAAGCCAAGGCCAATATAGTTTCAAAGTGAATGTATGGTGTGGAATTTTAAATAAGCGAATAATTTTTTAGACAAAGTTTAAATGGCGAACGGTATTCGAACTTTTTTCGGGCCAAGATATCTACATTTATCGATAACCTACCATTACAAGAGCGGATTCGTTTATTCTTTCAACAAGATGGGGCTTCTATTCATTCTACGAATGAAGTTGGGGAGTGGTTGAACAATGAGTTTTGTGAGCAGTGGATAGGTCGATATTCAGGTAATCCTTGGCCTGCTAGGTCTCCAGACCTAACGCCGTGTGATTTCTTCTTATGGGGTTACCTGAAAAGCAATGTTTATAAACAACGCCCATTTCGAAATGTAGAACATTTAAAAATATGTATAAGAAATTGTGCAGCACTGATCAACAGAACTATGTTCAAAAATGTTCGCCGTGAAATGTTTTCCAGAACAATTCTATGTATGGAGCGCGGAGGTGGTCACGTAGAATATTGAAAATTTGTACATTGTTTGTTTATTTTTCCACATCTACCTAAACAATACTTAATTCAATTAGGATAAATAATGTATCATAGTTTTAATTACAAATATTAGTTCGTTTAAATTCCATTCGCGGGTTGAGAATATTGAATATGCTCATGTGCATCAATATACAGGGCATGACTACACCTAGTGACAAGACTCAATCGTGTTTTCATAATTAATCTCCCACAAAATGTCTATTCCACAAATATTTGATTAGTTTTGACCAAAACTTATGTGATTTAGGTTATCAAAGCTGTTTCCAGATAAAACAAGAATGTATAATGTTTATTAGTAAGGGTAGAGGAATAGAATGGTATTTTTGTTTTTTTTTCAATCTGGTTCAAAATTGTTACATTAGGTCCTCGTTGGATTCCAAACACATTTCCTCAATAAATTTTTTCGATATCTTGTCAATTTGACCCATTTTTTGGCACCACAGACAACTTTTTTTGAAACTCTCGCCCAATCTGAGGTTACGTGATATAAGTCGTAACGGATTTTTCAGTCGTCAGACATGCAGAGACGAACCACCATTAGAGTTTTTCAGACATTTCAGTAACAATTTTTTTCCCATATGTAGCCAACTTTATGATGGACACTATATATATATATATATATATATATATATATATATATATATATATATATATATATATATTTGAAATAGTTTTCTTGAATCCTTCCTGTATATTTTTTTGTAGTTTCTTGGTTATTGATTCACAATTATTGATACATTTATATTAGTTAAGACGTTTCTGGCCTGGGACTTCTTCAGTTTATTTATTTCATGTTAGGTATATAATTCTATAATAGAAAATTACAAATTTCAGATTTTTTTTTGACAAGAACAATTTTGTTATTTTGTATGAATACATATCATCATTGATATGGGGGTACGTACCTGAGTGACATGTAGAGGTTTAATATAAATTGACCGCTACATGTCACTCAGGTACGTACCCCCATATCAATGTATCAATAATTGTGGAATAAAAAAACTAAATTTGTAATTTTATCATAGAATTATATACCTAACATGAGATAAATAAAACTGAAGAAGTCCCAGGCCCGGGACGAAACGTCTTTGACAATATAAATGTATCAATAATTGTGGAATCCAATAACCCAAGAAACTACGAAAAAAAATTACATATATATTTATACAGGGTGTAATCTCACTTCTTTCATAACCGCTAACAGTTCATATTCCATAAAAAAATAAAAAGATGTTTCTTTTGAAATTTTTACGATGAGTCCTCAATAAGCCAGAAAACAAAATGTATTACTTACCAGAATTCCGCTGTTTCGCAGTTTCCAAGTTTTTCGCAAATTTGCCAAAAAAACGGAATTTCCCTGAATTTTTTCGATTTTTTTTTTTTTCATTTTTAACCACTGTAATTCTTTGGAGCAAAAATTTAGAACACGTGAGTGTAATTCTACGGAATTACTGGAGTCCGCCCAGGTTAATTTCGCACGTGCCAAACGTTGCGGCCGTTGGGGTTTCCGATGACGTCATAGAATTATCGAGAAGAAGTCAGAGGTTCTGGAACTGACCTTCTCGAAAAATTAAAGACATATGATTTTGAATACATAAGGGGATTGCAAGCAAAATTAATTTCTTTGAATTTTTTCGATTTTCTTTTTATTTTCAATTACTAATTCTTTGGAGCGAAAATTCAGAACACGTGAGTGTCATTCTACCAGAAAACACCAACATAAAAGTTGCAAATTAACGAAGACACTAAACTTGCCGGTAAAATTATTCCCATTAAGAACCTGGGTAAGTGTCAGACGTGGCATATTGTCTATTGAGAATCATTCACTCCATTTCGTCTGAAAGAAATGAAACCCATGGTGATAAAGGGATACAGATATGTTAATTAATAGATATATTTCGAATTATAGGAATTCTGTTCACTGTACTACTGCAGCGAAAGTAATGGTAAGGGAACAGTTTTTATAAGACCGTATCTCACCCTTCCCGAAGATCCCCATACATATAATGAAATCATAATCTGGTATATTTGACAAAATCTCATTAGGTCTTACTAATTCAATGATCATCACAAATTCGGGCGAATCTTGTTGGGGGAACGCCCCGACTGCGACATGGCATAATATTCTGAAGATTATATTAATCATGACCCGAAACTGTGTTTTAAAAAACATAAACGAATTTGCTGGAATTAGCAGAGGGTGACGCTTGTAGTGGAGTTTCTCTGCACCATTATCCTTGATAAATGACGGGACAATTATATGACACTCGCAAGAGAAGATAATACCTGCCATCATCAATCACTTTCAGACTTAGTCCAGGTATCTGAGCGCCACTTGAGTTATTTGCCTAATAGCCCTTGGAACTGATATTGGTGCAAAGTTTTGCCGCACTCGTTTAATTTCATTCCGAAGTTTCAACTAATGCCTTCTCTCGTGAGATTTTTGAGGAAACGATATGTCACGTACTTTTGCACTCAGAGGAGATAATTTTAAAAGTTTCTTAGCCAATTTGCAATCAGCGCTCGCCTCAAGATCGGAAGTTATGTATAAGTAGTATTCCTGGATGCCACAGATCGTTCGATTGCGTGAATGGATTGGTATAGCGGGATGTTGAACTCCCCCAGATGATTTCGTTAATCCAAGGCATGATCAGGAAAATCACAGAGGCTGGAAGTTATTGCCAGATGAATTTCCATAACGCCGATTTCCTCTGTCGTCGAATCCCACGTTGATCGAATCGATGTCATCACTTTGGTGATAGCTTAATTATCAGAGAATAATAGTAGTTCATGTAACAAGACCGCAAAATGAGGATTTATAATCCGGTCAGAATAGACATTCACCCTTGCATAAATTCCCAAGAAGCTGAAAATTCACATGAACGTGGGTACACCATTATAATGAAATTGATTATTTTTTTGCATAGTTTTCTCCTAGTTTACTGTTATGAATGTTTCACAATTTCATTTCTGGATTTAATAATTTTTTAAATAATTTCTATGAATTCAATTTTTGTCTTAGTTTCTAGTTCAGGACATATATCATTAATAGCATTTCATAGGCCGCTGGAGGAGTTCTGACTCTTTTCTATTATTTTGTTTATATATTCTTTCTTTGCTTTTATGTTTGTACTTTGCCTTAGACTATTTTCGAGAGTTCGGTACCTTTCCTTCAGGCTATCATTATCAGGATCTGAGCGTAGTTGAATGTAAAAATTATTTTTTTCATTTGCTTCACTACTAGAAAAACTTACATTAAATTTGACAGGGGATATCAATGAAGTGCTAAACCATTTCTGGCAACATTTTTTATGGTGTTTTGAGATTTCACATTCAAAACGGAAAATTAAAATACCTAACAACAGGGCTGAGGGTATAAACATAAAATATTCTAAAGAAACTCTTGAGTTCAGTAATAAAGTTAGAGAATTAAACTGGCTTCGTAAACTCTCAAATGATGATAGGATATACTCGAAATACAAAACCATGAAAAATACTCTGAACAACCAAATTCAAACAAAGAGAACTAATCACTACTCTGCCCTGATTGAAAACTCTAATAATAAACCCTAAAATGTTATGGGAGATAGTGAATACCAAATTAAACAAAACAAAAAAGTATACAGACATAATATGCATATCAAACTGGATAATAAAACTATAGATGACATCTACGTTAAATTATTTTCAACATCTGCCGTTGACCTGGTAAAAAGTAATATATCCGATTCAACTCCTTCCTGTTGTACGACTATGAAACCCTCTGTTAATACAATGTATTACATACATTTTGAAATATATGAAATTGAAAATATCATAATAGACCTGAAAAACAAAAAATCTGTAGGCTTGGACGAAGTTCCCGTATCACTCCTGAAGGAATGTGTGCACGAACTAGCGCCGTACCTAACTCATATAATAAACCACTCAGTTGAAGAAGGAAAATTTCAAGACTTAATAAAAATATCTAAATGTACACCGATTTTAAAAAAAGACGATCCAGCACTGGTAGAAAATTATAGATCTATCTGTGTCTCGGATCCAATTTCCAAAATTATGGAAAAAGCAATGTACATAAGGCTGATCAATGTTTTTGATAAATATAAATTATTATCACCGCATCAACATGGGTTTCAAGCGGGCCTGTCAACCGAAACTGCATCAACTGATTTAATACAAAATATTTACGAAATTCTAGATAGAGACTCCCTTGCAGTTGCAATATTTTTCGATTTGTCAAGGGCTTTCGAAACCCTAGATCCATTTTTCTTGAAGACGAAACTCCATGCAATGGTAGTGAGAGGATCCATCAATGACTGGTTAATATCTTTCACACTAAATCGTCGTATCGTTGTTGATATTAACAACACATACTCAAGCGAACAAACCATTGAACTAGGAACGCCTCAGGGCAGTGTTCTGGGACCGCTGCTGTTCTTGGTATATATAAATGACTTGCCGGATTTTTTTGAGGAGAGCAGGCCATTCATATATGCTGATGACACGGCGGTGATAGTCTCAGGAAACTCATATGAGGAGGTTACCCACAGAGTTGAAATAGGAATCAGCCAGTTTTCGTTATGGTGCAAAATTAACCACCTTGTTGTTGACCTGAAAAAAACCAGCCATATGGAATTCACAGGCAAATACAAATCACCTACCATTGATCCAAGTATATCATTCGGCAACACAAATATACAGGCTGTCAACTCTCTCAACTTTCCGGGAACTCTAGTTGATTCGAAATTATCTTGGAATGACCAAATAAATCACCTTTGTAACCAGCTCCATAAAACGTATTTTGCTATATTCCCTCTCAGAAAATATCACAATGTTCAAGGTCTGATTAACGTCTACTATGCACTAGCATCTCAACAATAAGTTATAATATAATTTCCTGGGGCCAAGCCACAGAGATAACTAGTCTTCACCCTACAAAAGCGCATTATTCGTCTAATTTTCAACTAAAAGTATCAAGACTCCTGTAGGAACCACTTCAAGAAACATCGAATATTGACAGTGGTCACTATCTACATATTGAAAATATTGTGTCACATCCACAAAAGCAAACACCATATAAAAAAGTGCTCTGAAATTCACAAATACAATACTAGAAATCAAAATAATATTTACATGGAGAAGTTTCATCATATGGAGTACAAAAAATCTCCGAAATTTAGCGGGAGTCATCTCTACAACTTACTGCCTGAATCACTAACAAATCAATCTCTGAAAAGGTTCAAGACTGATCTTAAAAAAATTCTATCCTCAAATAGTTTCTACGACGTTTCCGAATTTCAAATATACTTAATATCCATAAAATGATTACCATTCAACTGTTCACTTCAATTTTTTTTTTTTTTTTTTTTTTTTTTTTTTTTTTTTTTTTTTTTTTTTTTTTTTTTTTTTTTTTTTTTTTTTTTTTTTTTTTTTTTTTTTTTTTTTTTTTTTTTTTCCTCAAATAGTTTCTACGACGTTTCCGAATTTCAAATATACTTAATATCCATAAAATGATTACCATTCAACTGTTCACAAGAATATGATCCAAGATATAAGATATAAAACTAAATAAATTTAATACATTTTTATAATCCTCTGTCTCATTAATATTGTTTTCGAGCAAATCGATATTTATATCTCCAATAATTATGTGGAATTTGTTATTTTTCTTGGAATCCAAATAATTGTAGAGTTCTGTATTGAAAATATTCTCATCAGTACTAGGTGATCTATAAATTGCTGTTAAGACTACTTTGACTTGATTTATGGTGATATTTAATTATATAGCAGTGCTCAAAGCGATTTGCACAGTCCTATATTGATAGAGGAAAGTGACCAAATATGGAATACCGTTTTGATTTTCAGGCATAACTTTCACAAATTTTATAAATAAAATACTGTTTGTGGTAATTATTAACAATCATATATTTGCACTTGAGTTTGTAACAATTTCAGATTATTTTGTTCAGTTTGAGGTAAGAAAAATTTTCAAAAACTAAATAACGATAAAGGTACCTATATATGGAATAGGTACCCCAAATATGGAATACTATAATCACTATGAAAAATTAACCTTAACTTATAAGAGACTCTTTGGAAACTTTGGTATAATAAAGAAATGAACACAAATTATTTACAAAAATCGGAAATCCAGGTATCAAACTCTGGCCCAGCGCAATCATTATGTGCCCAGAGCCCACACATGAGGCACTTGATCCATGTTTCCCCATGAGTGTCATTCGAAAACAGCATACCACAGAAAATACACTCCGAATCTTCAGAGTCTGGAGCTGTACATCCTATCAAGGCATCGGGTTCGCTGTCTGTATCAAACAGCATCACCTCCTCATCATCTGAATCAGACATAGGCTTAGTCTTTTCTTTTGGTTTTTTCCTTTAGATTTCTTCTCATCCTGTTTTTATTCTTGTTTTTTGCTAATTTATTTTCTTTTTCTTCTTTTTCCTGTTTTTGTCTATAAGGTCATTCTTATACGGTGACGACGTGATGACTGCTGCAACAGATGCTTTTCTTCCTCTATTAGAAGGTTTCCTTTTCTTGTTTGGTACGGGACTGATGTCATACGGAGACACTAATCCTAAATCACTGCGAGATAGTCCGGAAGTTGAGGGTACAGGTTCAATATTTGTATCTTGTCTGGGTGTGACAGCTTCAGTTGAAGGCATACAATTATCAGGTGTTCTTAAACTGGCCATCGATGGTACTTCAGGTTGGTGACCTGATGCCATTGATGTAACGTTGACTGTGCAACCATCATTAACTGCATCTTGTTGCGCAGCAAGATAGTCGGCCGCAGTGAAAATATTTTTATTCAATGGCCATGAGCCAGTTACACGAAAGCCATTTGCTGAAATCTCACCAGTTTGCACTTTCAAATAAGCTCTGCCAAACAGCTCGACAACATCATAAGGGCTTAGTGGTCGATTATTGTCTCTAATCCACATGCGTATTTCTTCACGTAATAGAATAGAATAGAATAGAATAGAATAGAATAGAATAGAAGTTTATTAATCAGACACCAATTTACATTGGATTGACAAGTCAAATTACACACTTAAATTATACTTAGTGCTGAGATAAAATCTATTTATTAATGTCCTCATAAAAAATATAAATATATAAAACTATCCAGCAGAATTAAAACAATCTGTAGGATGCTGACAACACATCGTGAATTCTTTTATATCATAAAATGCATTTTGGAGTAGAAAAGACTTCAGTTTTGATTTGAATCTGAACAAATTCGATTGGTTTTTCAGTTCATTGGGCAATAAATTGAAGAAATTTGCGCCTGCATATTTTGGGGATTTTTTGTAGTTTCTGTAGGTGGTGAGTTCCAATCTAAATTCGTTTTTTTTGCGAGTTTGGTAGCTATGAACATTTGAATTTTTTGTGAGACTGTTTCTATGAATGTAGGTGTGAGTAAAAAGTTTATATAGATAAATACAAGTGAAAGTTAGGAGTTTTTTTTCCTTAAAGATATTTCTGCAGGATTGTTGATAATCCAAGTGGAAGATCAGGCGAATTATCCTTTTCTGGGCGAGGAAGACTCGAGCACTATCGGTCGCCAAGCCGTAAGCTACAATGTTATAGCTGATAGTTGAATAAACCAATGCATAGTAAACAGAAATTATTTCATCTCCAAGACAACTCGTCAGATTTTTTATCGCGAAATAGTGTTTATTCAATTTGGAGCAGATCGTATTGATACATTCTTTCCATCTAAGGTTGCTGTCAATAATTGTACCTAGAAATTTACAGTTTTCTTGGAACAGTATTGTGTGGTTATTGATATTCAATTTTTCGGTATCAAGTGTTCCGGACTGAGGTCTCTGGAATTGTACAGCGGTAGTTTTGGAGTAGTTTACGATTAAACGGTTCTTTTTACACCAGTAGTCGAATTGGCGGAGAACGTTATTAGTTTTTATAAGTAGCTCATTCATATCTGGGCTAGATACTATTATAGATGTATCGTCTGCGAACATATAGACCTCTCCGTCGCTTATGTAATCAGGAAGGTCATTGATGAATAATAAGAATATGAGAGGGCCGAGAACACTCCCCTGTGGAATACCCGAGTCAATTAAGAATTAATCAGAAGTTTCCTCATTTATTTTCACTATAAGCTTACGTCCTTCTAAGAACGAATGAATCCAATGTGATATGTTTCCGCGAATCCCGAGTGCATTTATTTTTGTTATGATGAACTCAAAGTTTAGCGTGTCGAATGCACGTGACAAATCAAAGAAGAGTCCAATAATGAAATCTTTTTTCTCTAGTTTTTCGTGAATTGTTTGAATAAAATCGGTTGTCGCCGTTTCAGTGGAATGCCCTTTTCTGAACCCATGTTGTTTTTTATTTATTATGTCGAACCTAGCTAGGAAGCTACTTATTCTTTTTGATATTCCTTTTTCCAGAACTTTGGATAAAATGCTCAAGAGCGCAATGGGTCTGTAATTTATGAGCGATAGTCTGTCTCCTTTTTTGTGGATTGGTGATACTAGTGATATTTTCAGTCGACTTGGGAATTGCCCTAGTTCAACTGATTCATTCAAAATGAATGTTAAGTATGGTGCTATGTCTGAAGCACATTTTTTCAGGAGATGAACTGGAACTTCGTCATTTCCGGTAGCTTTCTTGTTTTTCAATTCTAGTATTATTTCTTCTATCTCCGCAACGGTGAAAGGTTCGAAGAAGAATGAATTATTAAGTTCGGAACGGGACGTTGTGCAACTCAAGACAAATTTTTGCTGAAATGGTTCTCGAGTTGTTCATCTATAATTGATACAAAAAAGTGTCCAAATATATTAGCTATTTCTCTTTATTAGACAATTTTTCCCCTTCGTGGTTAAGTTCAATATTTT
Organism: Gonioctena quinquepunctata; assembly: GCA_018342105.1. Taxonomy (NCBI): domain Eukaryota; kingdom Metazoa; phylum Arthropoda; class Insecta; order Coleoptera; family Chrysomelidae; genus Gonioctena; species Gonioctena quinquepunctata. The sequence continues at coordinate 27,915 of JAFIRS010003417.1, forward strand.
CCGGTAATTTTTTCTTGTTAGGCGTGAATTTACTATATCCCAAATAGCTTTAGTTTTATTGTTAGAGTTTTCTATAACATTTTTATAATAACCTCGTTTCGCCTCCTTTACGTGTTGATTGTATGATTTTTTTAAGTGTTTGTATTCATTTTGTAGATCGATATTATTGGGATATTTTTTCCGTAAGATATTCAAATTTTGTAAGTGATCTGATTCGGATTTGAGTTGGTAGGTATACCAAGGGGCAGGCGTTCGGGATGATTTCGCCTTTATAAAGGTTTTTGGAAAAGAAGCTTCGAATGCAAATGAAAAATGTTCCCAAAATAGTTCGAAAGATTCGTTTATATTTGGGGTCTCCAAGCATCTTATTTCAAGTTTGGTTAGGTAATGTTTGAATTGACTGATATTCAGGTCAGTAAATTTTCTCCTATAAGTGACAACATTTTTTTTCGTATTTTCAATAACTGGATGGGCGAGTTTGATAATTTGGGCTGAATGATCTGAAATACATGGATCAACTATTTGAAATTTTATGTCATTTTTTGAATTCGTAATTATATAATCGATTGTTGAAGCACTTATTTTTCCCTTTATATTTGCGATACGGGTAGGCTGTGTTATAAGTGATTCAAGGTTATGTGACTCTAGAATATCACACAATATGTTTTTGTATGTGCTTGGTTGTAGATAATTTATGTTGAGATCTCCGCAAATAACTATTTGTTTATAAGTATTGCTCAGCATATCAAGAATCCTGCAGAAATTGATAAAAAATGAATCTATATTTCCGTTTGTGGATCGATAAATGACCATAATGCAGACTTCATTGTTTACCGAGAGGGCGCTGCATTCAATATCTAATTCGAGGGAAAAACTTTTGACTTGTTTTATTTCTTTGCACAATTTTAGGTGTTCTGGCCTAGTGAATTCTTAAAAATTTAATACTTCTGCAGAAGCTTGTGGCTACTTGGTAGCCACATACTTTTATATTATTAATATTTTCATTTGTTTGCCAATGTTCAGAAATTAGAAGGAAATCTGGCTTATGCTCTCCTAAAAATGCATCTATGATATTTAACTCATTATTTATGCATTGTACGTTGAGATGAATAATTTTTAAAAAGTGATTGTAATCTGGAAAAACCTGTTTAGATTCTCCTATGTTTGGTTCTGCTGCGAGGTTACTTGTTGGAAATTTGTATTTTTCTGGAATTTGTATCTGTTCACCATTGTACCATCGGGCCATATTTCGGGGTTGTATACTTCTCGAACATAGCCAATCGGGAATGTTACAAGCATGGAGCATGTTTTTTCATTTTTGTGGAGGGGTTCGCAATTGAAGGGTATATGCGGAACAGTTTCTTTAAGAACTTCCGATAGATTTTTTGGTGTGGTTTCAGGGGACAGTCTGTACACATGAAGGTACCCTAGTTTAGGAACTGATTTCACTGTGGTGACGTTTTTATTCGATCCTACAACAGGTTTTCTGTGGGGTCGCCGTATCGATGAATAATCGTTTATCGGTTTATTTTGTGTTTCATCTAGTGCTTTTTTTGTAGAATGATTTACTTCGTCTAGTCCAAATACATGTCGATTTTTATCTGAGCCGTTTTTTGGGTCTGTGTTGTTTTTACGGGGATACTTTTTGTGGGAGGCTAATTGCCAGTCTGGTTGATCGTCTACTTGTACAGAATGTGAGGCAGATGGCACTCCTGTCTTCATTGTAAATTCGGGATCCTTCATATTTAACATGTTTTTTTTTTTGGCACTGCATCTCTTGGTACTGCAGTTGGGTGCATCGTTCTTTCTTCTTTCAAGAGATTGATAATGCATTCTAGGTCATCAATTCGCTTACCAAGCAAACAAATTTTTTCCTCTAGAAATATTTTTTCACGGTTCACACCTTCCAGGTCATAGTACCTCCTAACGCATTTTTGTTTATCACATGCAACATAATCACAATCTGTATTTCTGGTGTAATAACTATTTAGTTCACTGTTATTTGGCGATGTATTTACACGGTTTTTGAAGAACTTGCAGAGTACTTCATTAGTCACACTTTCTGGTAATTTATCACTCATTATGATGTCAATTAATTCTGCTTTTCGAAGTTTATCAAGCTCGCGACTGATAGAGTGATCTACTCCGACCGCCATCTTACTTAGTACAGGTATAGGTTTTTAGTGGTCCCATAAACGTTTTGTCCAGTGGCTGGAGCTTGTGAGTTGTGTGGGGAGGTAAGGAGACAATTTCTACGTTATTTTGCCTAGCAAGCTCCATCACATCGATGTTACGAGTGTGAGAAAAATGGCCATCTAAGATCAATAATACTTTCGATTCCGGAGTAGGGTTTGTATGTTTGATGAAATGTTTGAACCAGTCAGTGCATATGTTCATTTGTATCCATCCTGATGGATGCGCAATGCCAACAGCACCTGGGGGACTACCTCTCATTAGCTGATCACTCATATTCTTGCGCGGGAATATAATAGAGGGAGGTACAAAATGACCAGTGGCGTTCGTGGCAACAACAATCGTCATTAATGAACCCCTTTCCGCTGAGGTAAGAGAAGCTATCTGCCGTTTTCCTTTATGTCCAATCACTTGGGGTATCTTGCTCTGTACTACGGTAAGCCCTGATTCGTCCACGTTGTATATGCGACTTGGACCATAGTTTCCTCGAGCATAGACGTCTTCGAGGAGATCAAAGAATGAGTCTACTTTTTCTTCGCTAAATCCAAAGGCTCTAGCAAAAGACGTGCCAGTTGGTCTCCTCACTGATAGCTTGTCCTTATGGCGTTTCAGAAATAATTTAAGCCATTTTTTTCCAGCCATGCCAGTCGCACCAAATGGATTTTTCAACTGATTACGACTTGCTAACATGTACGCCATTCTTCGAATATCATTTCTCGTCAAGCCATGAAATTTGCTCTCCATCGTCAAAATGTAGTCTACCAAAAGATTTTCAAGGGTTGTCCCTGAGACAGTTTTCCTTCCGAGTGTAGTAGCTGCGGCTTCTTCTGGAGAAAATTCGTTTGTCTGACATAAACGAAACAAGGTAGATCTTGGCACATCGAAGTGTTTTGCAGCTTTCAAATAACCCATTTTTTTTTCTCGTACTAATTTTATAGCTTCTGCCATATGCTCTGAATTCCATTCTTTTCGCTTCGTTTTCCAATTGACGCCCGCCATTCTGATAAAACCCGAAAAAAAAAAAATTAACAAAGTCATTAAGTCAGCTGATACGTCACAGTGTCCAATTATGGAATAGTCCATAATTGGACACTGTGATCCGTCCATATTTGGATTTTCCAACTATTTCAAACTGATATTCACATATTTATATTTCAGAAAGTAATACTATCTAATACCGCTAAAACATACTGAAAAACATCTAAAGGGTCTCTAAAAGTTATAAAAACAATACTGTGTGCACTTTCTGTACGAAAAATAATTATTTCTTACGTACCTTAGAAAGTTATGCGGCAGCGATAAAACAAAACACTGTCACTACGACGAAAGGGCTGGCTCGACTGACATGCTACAACTTGTACGCGTAAATGGGAGTAGAAAGAGATAGGAAATCACCGTTTATTGCGTGTGTGAGTTTGCATTTGAGAAAAATGGGGGTATTCCATATTATGGATACTATTCCATATTTGGTCACTTTCCTCTATTCAATTTGAGAATTGATGAAAATATTATTCCGTCGTTTCTGTTCAATGATCCTTAGCTATAGAGAGTATCATAGCCCGGTTTATTATAAGTATCGTTAGTGACAATAAATGTTTCTGTTAGAAAAATTATTTCAAATTGTTTCGTGAACTGATTTCAAAAAATTAGTAAATCATCGTAATTTTTGCTTACGCTACGGATATTCATATGAAAAATCCTGAGTTTGAAGTCACTATAATTCAGAAGATATTCATCAAAATTCTTCATGTCATCAATCAATTGTCCTGGTATGATTTTGTTCTCATAGTTTTTTATATACGGATCCATTTTTGCAATCAATATTCATTCATCTAGATTTTATTTGGGACCTAAGGGATGGCTTTCTGTCTCTGGTTTGTGGGTCATTTGGAGCTATAATTCTATCTATTGTTTTATTTTTCGTTTCTTCGTCTCTTTTCTTTTTCTTCTCAATTTTTCTTCTGTTCGTTCCTGTTTATAATAGTTTCCGAAGATTTCCGTTGATTTGCTGTTTCAAAAAACTCCGAATTTTTTCTAGAGGGTGTCTGAGGTTTGACTTTCTGCTTTTTGTGTATTGATCCCGTGTCTGTCTTCAAGTTCCAGAGTTTCCTCCACTGTGTATGCTGTGTTGTTCCTATATAATTTTTCGCCTTTTATGTAGCACTGATCTTGGGTTAAGGTTCGGATTTCCTTCAAAAAGCTACTTAGGATTTTGTTCTTTTCCTGTTGTGTTTTCTTTAAATCTGGAACTATGCTAATTTTGGATCCATCTAGCTTCTTACAGTGCAAAACATTTATTTTTGAAAGGGTTGAGGTAAATTCTATTTTAATTGGGCTCCTTTCGGATTTTCCAAGTTTATATGTATTACTAATATTGTGTTTATTCATTTCTGTGCCTAATAAATCATAAAAATGTTTGCAAACTCCTTCTACAGATATTTGATTTTCTCCTGGTGGTAATCCAAATATTACTATATTATTCCTTCTATCACTTCTTTCCAACCTTTCTACTTGTTGTTTGAGCTCCTCATTTTCTCGTTCTAGTTTTCTAATTTTTTTATTCAAGAATGTTTTTATTTTCAGTTTTATATTGACTTCACTTGCTTGTATACTCTGTTGTATTTATCTCTTGCTGTTCAGAATTTCTTCCCTTAGAATTTCCATTATTTTATAAGATCTGGCAACTATGGAATTTGTTCACTTGCTTTTCATCTGGTACAGGGCCACTTAACGAAGATCGTAATCAACTCTTTCAGTTTATTGTGTTTTTGTGAATAAATCAGCACAGTACTCTATTTATTTCACAGATTTTTTCGTATCGAATTGGTTTCTCTTCATATCTTGTAAGATAATGAGATTCCACTAAAGAAACTATTGTTTTTTTTTTTAAGTATTTATTCACTTCACGATCTTTCGTTCTTAGGAGCACTAATTAGTGATGGAATACATACAGTTTTTCTCATTTCCTTATTTATTTATTTATTTATTTATTTATTGAATACATCCAGCAGGTTCGAAAACCCAATTACAGGTGTACATAATGTCTATTGCGAACATGATTTCATAATTAGGTTGGAATTACAAAAAGAAAAATTAAAAGAAAAGAAAATTCGAATAGCAAAGATAAAACATAAAACTATATCTAAACCATTAATTAGTTTGGTAATAGGCGATTTATTGTATGTTTGAAATTTGATAGGCTCGAAAAGAAAATATCTACGTTGCTTAAGTTATTATAGCTTCGACACATTGTCGAGATGGGACAGTGAAAATGATGAAGCGTGTGCGGAACCCCAATGTTGAATAGTAGTCGAGATCTAGATGTCACACGCGGAACATTGAAATTAAAAAAAGATAGTAAGGTAGATGAGTCTACTAGGTTATTGACAATTTTATACATAAATATCAAGTTGCCTTTTTCACGGTGCTTTCTTAACGAGCACAGATCAAATTCTTCGAGAAGCAAGTTGTAGTTGTATCCTCTTTCAGGATAGATTCCGTGTTTTTTCAGGTAGCAGAATTTTAGAAATTTCTTTTGGATACTTTCAATATTTGAGATGAATTTCAAGTGATTGGGATTCCACACTGGGCTACAGTATTCGAGCTTACTTCTAACATGAGAATAGTACAAAGTACGTAGAGTGTCTATTGAGGTGAATTCCTTGCAGTTCCTTATCAGGAATCCCAATGACCTGGTGGCACTTGAGATGGTATTATCAATGTGTTTCGAAAACGTTAACTTAGGATCAAATGTAATGCCAAGGTCTTTAAATTCAAAAATACGAGTTAAGCCAGAGTTGTTGATTTGATAGTTGAATTGAACTGGAATTTGTTTCCGAGTGAATGACATAACTTTGCATTTATTAATATTTAATCCTAGTTTGTTTTTCTCACACCAAATACAGAGATTTTTTATATCCTCCTGTAGTAAGTTGCAGTCTGATAAATTATCTACTTTCCTAAAGATTTTCATGTCGTCTGCATATAATAATGTATGGGAATTAATGCAGTGTGTTATGTTATTAATAAACAGAAGGAATAGAAGAGGTCCTAGGTTAGAACCCTGAGGAACACCCGAAGTAGCAACAAATGTCGATGATTTGACTCCTTCATATTCGACAAATAGATTTCTATTTGATAAATAAGATTTTAGAAGCTGCTGAATATCAGGTGAGAAGCCAAAGTACGGTAGCTTTCTTAGCAATTGTTCATGTGAAACCCGGTCGAAAGCCTTACTAAAATCTGTATAAACAACATCAACTTGATCTCTAGAGTCGAGAGTTTCGGAAACAAACTGAGTAAAAGTACAAAGATTAGTGGAGGTAGAGCGGGCTTTAACAAATCCGTGCTGAGAGTCTGAGATCAAATTTCTCACATGTGCATACATAAGGTCGCCAAGGATTATCTCAAACAGCTTGGAGAATACTGAGATTAGGACAATAGGTCGGTAGTTTATAATTTCGGTCTGTTTTCCAGCTTTGAATACCGGACATACATGAGAAATTTTCCATAGCTGGGGAAAAGTTTTAGTTTTGATGATTATGTTGAAGATAATGTGAATAGGTTCAATAAGTAGCTCAATATGGTCTTTCACAAATTTGATTGGTATATTGTCGGGTCCACAGGTGAATTTATTCTTCAATTGTTTTGCCGCATTATATATTTGTTCGATGGAAATATAATTTATATTGAAAAAGTTGAGACTATTGCTTAAGTGTTCTTCATCATCAGAGTCGTTATGATCCGAGGTAGTAGAGGGTAAATAAATACTTTCAAAGTATTTCGCAAATGCGTTGACAATGGTGTTAGGTGTTGAGAAGTTTAGATTTTCGTAAAGCATTCTACCAGGTATACGTGATTTATTCATTTTTGAATTAATGTAGTTCCAAAAATCTGGGGGTGTACTTTCAAATCTTTTCGGCATTTTCACGAACAGAGTGTAAGCACTATTTATTGCTGATTTAAGAGTACGTCGGCATTCCTCAGGCGTTCTAGGTAAAATAGATATCTACGTTTTCTGTACATTTTAGATAATGATTTTTCACTTTCATTTTAGTAATAATATCTCTTGTGAACCAAACTGGGTATTTGACTGACCGACATTTTTTTAAGGGAACACATTGTTCAAAAATACGTTGAATGGTATTGTTGAAAAAGAGGGATGCTGAATTTACATCTGGGAAATTAGGTAAGTCGCACCAATTCACTTCACTAAACAGTTGTGACAGTTTTCGGATATTTGCTTTCTTGAAGTTGAACCGTTGCAAATTTGATGTGAAAGCTGGAATTTTCTCACATTCAAGAAGAATGTTTACTAGGAGTCCTGGATGATGCACGTCAATGGGTACCAGTGTATTTTCGTCTCGTGAAACTTCAAGGGCATAATCACTTGGGGCGATAACTAAATCGAGTATCCGATTATTGGCATTACGAATTTTATTATGTTGAGTAGAATCGCAATAATTCAGAAATGCGTTGAGACGTGAGACAAGATTAGAGTGTTGATCAGGATTCTCAGGATCATGTAGCTCACTTATATTAAAATCTCCAATTATGATGGTTTTATGATTTTCTTGGAAGTTCTCGAAAAATTCGAATAATTCATCGTATTCATCATAAGAGATACTCGGTGGTATGTATACTACGAGAATAATAACTGATGTGGTGCGTTTTCTAAAAATTTCAACTCCTAATATATCAATTTTTTCTATTGAACACGTTAACGGAAACTCCTCTGAGTTGAAGAGGTCCTTGTCTACCGCCAGAAGTACACCACCTCCACGCGATCCGTAACTGCGGTCTTTGCGATATACAGAGTAGTTACCTGGAAAAAGTTCACTATTATTGACAGCGTCACTTCTGAGCCAACTTTCAGTAGTGGCAATTACGTTATGGTTATTTTCACAAACGCTTTTTAAAAAAGTATGAGTCTTCGTATTGAGGCCACGGCAGTTTTGATAACATATTACTAAAGTATCTTGAGATTTTGAGGAGCTACTGGATGTATTCAAGCATTTTTTGAACAAATTGTGGGAAGTCCATTCTTGTATTTAATGACTAAATTTGTTTCGCCGTTGCGCTCTCTCTCGTTGAGTTCTTGACGAGTTTTCAAAAAAATGCTCGCGTTGTTTAACAGTCTGATCTGCACGAAAATAGATGTCCTGATATTTCCTGTTAGCTTGTAGTTTTTTGTTTCTCTTGAGCAAGGACAAGACGTGGGTAGTACCAGGTAATTCGACTTTGACAGGACGACATTTGTTGGGATCATTTGGAGGTAATCTGCCTATCCTACTGAAATGTAGGCTGTCCATTACCATCATGGGATCGACCGAGCTGAATGCATCCTGTATGAAGTTATCAAGATTGGGTTCGTTTTCGGAGATTCCAAAAATTAGGATGTTTTTTTCACGACGTCTCATTTCGTTCAGTTCAGTGATGATTTCTGTTGGGTGTAAAAAGATACCATCTTTTTTGCCCAGGTCATGACTATGATTGTCATAGTAACTTTTTCGACAATTTTCACATGAATAGTGGATTCTATGGGATTCCTCAACTTTCGTTTAAACTTTTCGCTCTTTTTATTTATTCACTGAGAAGTGGAGCATACACAAAACACGTCTTACTCACACGACTATACTCCACATGTTAATTGTTATGTTTAGAAGTACGTGTTAAGTGTTCATTGAAATAAATAAAATTACATAAAAATGTTATATGCTTGTATTTTACAGTTTTTTGAATATTCTACCTTTTTCTTAACCTCTATAATATTAGTCGATACCTATGTTTGAAATAAACATGTTTTCAACATTATAAGCAATTGGCATAACATATAAAATTATAGAAATCAAAATTTACTAATATATTTTTGAGCACAAGCAGACAACAAAATGTTAAAGTTAGAACATTCTGTATATGAAATTAGATCTGAACACAATAGCCAATGAGATGCCAGGAAAGATCTTGATGCAAAATTATGAATATTGAAAATATGAAAAGCAGAAAACGTCAAAAATTATTTTTTATATATCATGTATATAGTATGTGAGGTATTTAGAAACATTGTGAATAAAATGCAAATAAACGAAATAATGAAAAGTGTAACAGAAAGTGCGTGTAAATCGAAAATTCGAGAAGAAAACAAAAGATGTGATATCTTTGGCTTGTCAAAGGCCCGTCGAAAAGAATTGGCAGAAGCCAATTACCATAAGTTAGTCTCCGTTCTGGGTCATTTTCATATAGATGCTGATGCAAACTGTATTTATAGGAGTGATATTTATGTTTTTTCAATACTTTTCTGGCACGTTCCTGCTGATTCCTCATTCAATTTCCAATTTTTGCACTGAGGCAGATGGAGAAAAATGAACATATACTAAAACATTAGCTTCCGATTCTCCACTGACGATGAAGTGGATGTGGTTTTGATCAGATGGTTCATTCCTAAACATCATTTGGATTTGGGCAAGTCAAGAAAATGCATGGCTGTGTTTCTTGATTTGGCCAAAGCTTTCGATACTGGGAAAAAAATCAACAAGCTAAGAGGATTGAGAAAAAAATAATTTTGGAAGAACCAACTCAAGAAATTGGAATTTGAAAAATCAATAATATTTTCGATACAAAACAGTTATTTGCCGATACAACACAAGGAAATACTATTAAGAACTATAGCTGATGAAAAAAATCCAGATGCAGAACGAAGCTTACCTTTTCATTTGAGACATATCCCAGTACGAGGCGAAGTCACAGTCGACAAAGGGGCTGCAGTTTCCGGGAACGGGAGAACGATTCGAGACACTGAACATTTTTGTTTCAACAAGCCACAGGTACTTTGAACCATAAAAAGTTAATAAACTCAGTGTATTGCAAAAATAAACCCTTTAAAAAAATCCTTTCGATAGAACACTTCCATGAATTAGTATATAGACCACATAACCTACAAAAATAGGTTAGATTTCACTTTTATTGTCACATAACTTAATTTTTTATGTATATTTTGATATGAGGCACTAATTTAAGTCAATTATCGCAGAATAGGTAACAGTTAGTCTTCCTGAATAGAGGAAATTATTATTTTGATGAATTTCTGCATTCTTTTCAATGTTTGAGCAATAACAAGTCGCCATTATCTGATTACTAGAGGGCTCCATAGTAGAACTGATTCCTGAGATTCTATAGGCGCACCGATTGAGTTAGCTGAGGTGAAAAGAATAAGGTAAAAGAATCAATGGGAAAAAGGTAAAATACATAGCCGGACATAATAAATATTTATATAGGTATTCATTTATCAACATATTAAATAAAATTCAAAGGGCAACTAGTTTCTTGAATGGACAACTAAAAAAAAATGAAGTTTAGAAAACACAACTAATTTTTTTCCCTGTTTTCTTTGCGGTTGCAGTCAATAGAAAACGGTCAAAGTAATTGTCGAGCTATCGAAAAACTTCATTTTATTATCAACACATCTGAAAGGAAAGAAGTCACATTGTAAAAGAATGTTACTTGTATATAATCAAAAATAGTTATTCAATCGACTAGTGTATTAATGGTGGCGATTAATGATCGAGATATTTTAACGCGGAAGCGAAGCGAGCGCGTTAATGTCCGTCGAGCCCGTTCCTGATGAAATGAAGGAATTCTTGGTTATAAAATATATATTCATCAAATTAAACGATACAAATTTGATTAAATTTGATTAATGATATTTGGATATATTTATTTTAACATTCGTAAGAGTACAGTTGGTGAAATTGACAGAGGGCACAGAATTTAAATTCAGGTTGACATCGTTACCGCGAATATTTGTAACAGAACGTGCTTCGGCGCTGGTAGAAGCAGTAGCGTGAGGAACGTTTATGGCAGATTCACAAAGGATTTTTTCAGCTATGTCGACTTTATTTTGTAGGGAATTCTCAATCCTTCAGCAACCGCAGTTGATTTCCAACTACCAAGTCATTTGATGGCTGAAAAATTTGCACCACTGTCAGAAAGAATCGAGGCTGCCGAAAACAATGTCCAGTGTAGAGCTGTGGTTGTTCTTATTTCAGGAAGTTTGCTAGGACTGACGGGATTTTGGAAAATGTATTCGGGCCAACTGGCTCTGTTGAACATTCATCATTTCTATGACAAATGAAAAACCGTTTGTGTGGTGTGTGGGCTGGTCTCAACGAAACATAGCGTTTTACCAAATTTAGAAGGGTGTGTTGGTCATTGTCTACCACGGTAAATATCCTGTTCTTATGAGTTTCAGCTGTCTTCATTGTTACTAAGAATGTCGATCCCATATCTTGAAAATCATTCGTTTTTAACTTTAACAGTTCATCCTTCCTCAATGCGCTGCCACTCCAAAAATCAATGCGACCTACAAAATAAAATTATGTTAGTTATTTACGTTCCCAATACCTATTTCCTTATTGATTGATCAAACTCAAATCACATTATTATATCATTGTTAAACAACAATTCATTTTGTTATTATTCCAAGAGGTTATTAAAAAAATGCTTGTCCTGAGAATAAAAAAAAGTAGCTTCTGGTGGGATTCGAACCCACCCCATCTCTATAACATCTTGATTACTGTATCTCACAAATTCAAAACGGTTTATTAACTGTAGTACGGTACATCTCTAATTTATAATAATTTTACTGTATCTCACATATAAATTACCGCTGAGCTATTGACTCCCATGAATTATAGAACGCATATTTACAAGCTTGAACTGTTCGCTGTATCTTTCAATATTCCCAGTTGTACCTTATAATGAAAAGAAGTAGTTTTATTAACTTTTTTTTATTTATATTTACACTCTCACAACCCCTCAAAAAGGAAAGAAACAGCATTTTCACAGAGCATGACTCGCTCCACAGCGGCTGAAGGCTGCTGAAAATTTCTCTGATCCTGGATTTTCGGCGTACCTTTTCCAAGAAATAGCTCTAATTTGTTCAACGGAAGTATTATCCGTAAATTTCAATTGTTCAAGAGGCAGTGGGAGGTCGCCCTCCCTATGTAATAATAAATTATTTCAAGTCAAATAAAGCTTTATCCCTTCCTGCTATTGTAGAAATTTTGTGGTTGATTTGAGTGTAAAAGTAAATTTAAAAAAATTTGCGTGACCCAGCTCTGGATTGAACCTCGGTCCTTTCACTTTGAACGCGAGCGTTTATTCAATGCGGCCACCAGGCCTTGATACATGATTAAGTGTTCGGAGTTATGTGAGCGCCTGGCTGCGCTCTGGAAGAATCTTTGATCGCCCGCCCCCGCTTTCAGCCCCGGAACTGACTTCTGCCTGCAGAGCTACACACTTGTCAGAAGGTAAGGAAGGTTTCTATGTAAAAACTTTCCCTGTACCTTATCATTTTCAATTCACATAGCCAGCTCTCAGTCTATAACGAATGTTTTGAATAACCCAGATCTTGGGTATTATAGTAATCACCTAAAAACTGATTTCACAGAAAAACTCGAGGATAATACTGAACATAAAAACTAACTCATATGGCTGTGACGGAATCAATATCATACTTTTTTGTCTACAAAACTCAGTGTGTCATGCTGCATGAGAAGAAGGTAAAGTTCTACCTATTCCAAAAATAAAATCTCAATGTTTAGCTGATCTTCGGCTGATAACTATACTTCCTACATCATCCAAAATACTGGAAAGTGTTGTCGAAAACCAACTACGGGAGGATCTCAATGATTACAACATTCTTCCAGAAGTACAGTCTGGTTTTAGGCCAGGATAAAGCTGTGGTACGGCTCTCTTAAACATAACTGATGATGTTCTCATTGGGCAGGATAAACGTATAATTGCTGTGTTAGTTCTACTAGATTACACCAAGGCCTTTCACTTGCTTATTCACGAGTTACTTCTAGCCATACTGCACTTCATAATGTTTGGTCACTCATGCATACATTTGTTTCAGGAACTACTCATGTGATAGAACCGAAAAAATTGTTTATAACGGAATGCTGTCTGAATAAGGAAGTATAAAGCGGGGAGTAGCGCAGGGCTCTATCCTTGGCCCTCTTCTATTTACAATATATTCCTCAAATTTCGCGGCAGCTATGAAAAAATGCAAAATACACATGTATGCGGATGATACCCAACTTTACCACTTCTTTGATATTAATGAGGATCTAAATGCATTAGTGACGCTCTCACAAAATCATGACTCAATGATCAACATATCTAAATCATCAGTTATGTATTTTGGATTTGTGCCACCCGATTACTTCAATGTAAATATAGAAAATGAAATACTTCCAACAAACGAGAAAATAAAAAACCTAGGCATCATAAATGATAATAGGCTGGAATTCAGTAATCATGTGTCTAATCTTCCACAGAAATCATATGCCAAATTGAAACTTCTATATCTCAACCGACACTCGCTGACAATAAAACTGAAAACACTATTATGCGAATCACTTGTACTCGCACTTGCTAATTACTGTGATTATATATATAGTCCCTGTGTAAATGTAATAGATAAATGGAGATCACAGAGGTTGATATATGGCATAAGAAAATTTGATAGGATCTCGCATAACTTGCAAGATATCCGTTGGTTGAATATGGCCAATCGGAGGAAGCTCCACTCTCTAACCTTATTCCATGAAATAATAATACATCATACTCCTGCATACTTGAATGCAAATATAACGTATCAGACAGACATACATAACATAAATATCCGCCATGAAAAACTCCTGTCCATACCTAAACACCGTACCCGACAGTATGAAAACTCATTCTCGTACCGCATTGCCAAGGAATATAATGTACTACCAGAAAATATCAAAGCCCTATCATTAACTAGTTTCAAAAAACGACTATTTGACTCTTTTTTCACTGACCAGTGCTCAGGGATATGGAACTTAATTCGACCGGTCCATCAAATTACTTTCACCTAATGTTCCTTTTTTTTATTGCTGTTATAAATTAGTATGTACATATTGTCATATGAAATCCTATTGAATTTCTCACAAATTATCACTAATATACAGTATCGGAAAGTATTTATCTTGGATATGGTGGTTTCATGAGAGCGTAAAGAATAGCTTGCTATATGTTGAGAGAGCATTACAATTTCTCCTCGACTCGCTCGAGGAAGGGATATCGACGTCACGACACAGAGATAGGAGAGCGAGGGCGGTCAACTCAGGACGTCAGTATCATACCAGCAGCAGTCGGGAGAATGTGTGCGCTGCAATGAAGAACAATTATTGACGATAATTTCACATCAGATAATTTGAACAAATTAAACTGAATCATTGATTCAATTTAGTCTGTCGGACGACAGGTAGATCAAAATATATCTGGTGCCGTGGTGGCCGCGAAAACAAAAGAAAATTCTCAAACGTAAAGAAAAGCAAACGATATTTCTGTAAGACAATAAAAACAAAAAACTTATTTCTAACAGAAAAACAATTATTTCTTGAATGGAGAGAAAAAAAATATTTACAAGAAAAGACAAACCAAATTAAATATTTTGTGTACGGAATTATTTTATTAAATGTTCGAACAAACCATCATTTTGGGTCAAACAATAGCCGAATCTATTGTACAATTCTGTTCTGGTAGCCGCAAGGGTAACTGGTGTTACCTGAGCACACAACTGAATAATTTTTACCCTCAGTTCATCTAAATTTGTGGCACGTTCGAACCCATGCCGATATACCTCCAATTTTAGCATGCCCTTAGAAATTAAAATCTAGAGGTGCTACATCTGGTGATCGAGGTGGCCAGTTGATTGTACCTCGCGTACAAATAAACCGATCGGGAAATAATTGATTCAAAAATGTTACCACCGTGCCTGCATTGTAGGCAGGACAACCATCTTGTTGAAACCACACGTCGTTAAAGTCAATCGAAAGAGCGCGAACTGTAGGAATAATTTGATTCTGCAAAAGTTGCAAATATTTCGCTGAATTTAAATTCCCTTCAATAAAAAAAGGGCCTATGACGTGATCGCCTTAAAGTCCCGTCCACACATTTGATTTGCTTGGGTACTGTGTCCTTACAGCAATACTCAAATGTTTATTTTTACGAGACCAATAACGTACTATGGATAGGTTGTGTTTTCGATGAATTGAGAAGGCGATGCATCGGTAAGTAACACCTTTTTTAGAAAATCATAATTTACACGAAATGCCCTATTGCATTTTTCGACCATCGTTTCACAAAACTCCATACGTCTGAAATGGTCTCCAGGCAAAAGTTCTTGTGTGGTCTTGACTTTGGAACAATGATAACCGTTTCTCTTCAAAATATTCCTTACAGTTCTTTCATTCAAATTCACTTCGTCGGCGATCTGTCTATTCGAACAAGGTGTCGTTTCTGCCAACGCACATACTTGTGTTTCTCTTATTTCCCGTTCCTCGGGTATTTGTCTAGGATGCGGTGGTAGATTTGTGGGACAGCATTTTTCGCAATGTGCTGCCACATACCCAAAATTCTGAAATTTAATTGAACGGACAGTCGCTTCCGTAGGTACAGATCTATCTGCAAAAGCCACTATGAATGGATTTCTAGTATATTGTACAGAATTACACCCAAAGTACCACTCAACGATCTGTACTTTCCCTGCGGTTGTGTAAATGGGCGGCATGTTCCAAAAGGTAATAATTGTCACGGTCTTTTGTTTTCGCAACCACGGCTCGGCAAGAATGAATCACTGTGCGCTGTGTCGCATTGCCATGTGGTCAGTTAATGCGTCGGGTGGGGTAACAGGAGGGGCGCACAGCAGTGCGTCACTCTTGTTTATGTGGTATTATCATATCATTGCGTTCCTTGTTGCTCGTGTAGATTTCTGTCTATACCCCCAGATAAATTGTTCCCCATACTGTATGCTACAGGCGCTTGAGGAAGACCAGTACCATACTGATCACGCGCCTTTTGACCTTTCACCACATATACTTGTTTTCTTACTTACTTTGTAACTTTTTTCATGATATACTATTTTGTTTTCTCTTGTTTCTTGTTGGAATGGTCAATAAATATATATTATTATTATAATTATATGAATATATATGTGTGCTTTTTATACCAATGTGTTTTATCGACTTTTCTGAAGTTGAATTCATGAGCAGGAAAAGTAATTCCAAAACGTTAGCGAAAAAACATTTCTCGTCTTCGACTCGGGATAATTTTCAAAATATTCATGAGCTCGAAAAAAATTCCGGAAATAATTGAACCTCTAGTGCTATCACAAGTGAAGATTGGGAATCCCAGAATGATAAACCTATATGTAGTAATCGTCTGATATACAAAAATTTTGGAAATCGAAAATGTCGAATTTTCATTCTTATAATTCATATTTTCGCACACTGCACAATAATCATTGATAATCATATTTTTTATCTTTTTTTCCAGTTGATCTTCGACGAGTTCAAAGTGGGCCGTTATGAAGCCTCCGCCTTAGACGGCTGCCCAGACGGATACATGCAACTCAGTGAGCTGGGACGTCCATTCACCGGAGGTTCTTGGTGCGGTTCCTCTTCAGGACCAGCTGCCTACTATAGTGAAACATCAACAGTTACAGTTTCTATGAAACTTTTTGGTTCACCACAAATACCCTTCGCATTCAGCCTTCGTTACCGCTTCGTGTCGAAGAGAGAAGCAACCGTACGTTTTGGATCACCAAGCGCCCCTCTAGAACGGGGCCAAGTTGCTCCAGGCACTTACTGCACGAGACAATTCGAAGAATGTTATAAAAAACCTTGTAGGTTACAGTCACCCAACTATCCTGGAATGTACCCCAGGAATGTATCCTGCTATTGGAGTTTGAGGCAGAAGTTTGTGCCGACTTGCAAACACGCAATGATGGCTGTCAGACAAGAAGCCGCCCATAAAATGCATATGAAGAGATCGATCAACGTCGCTGGGCTCAACAAAACTTCAAGAGTACTACGGGCATGGAGGGAATGTACAGGGGAAAGAGATCATCTCATTTTCTATGATGGTGGTTCAACAAATGATCCGGTCCTAGCGAAATATTGTGGGGGAGATTGGCTACCCAGAGTAGTCTCACGTGGACCAGAAATGCTTGTGGCCTTTCATTCATCACCATTCAGTATCCCCCTACACTCTCCAACTTTTCATTCGGCTTTGAGAGGTTTCGAATTAGACGTGGACGTGATATTTGCAGACTCAGATTCGCTTGATTATTCCAGACATAACTTGAAGTGCGAATTCTATATCAATGCAACTAGTTCGGATAGTGACGAAATATGGAATGGAAGGGGAAGAAAAGGAAGACTGGTAAGCCCCAAACACTCTCTGCCCCCAAATTCAACATGCACCTACCAATTCCGAGGCTACCCTGGGAATCTTGTTTGGATAAGCTTCGTAACGTATAATCAGAGGGCTCTGTTGGTAGGTGAGGGAGGGCATACTCTTTTGGGCAATGGTTCTTCTGGTAATGGATGTTCTACAAGACTCAGAATATGGGACGGCAATGTAATGATTGAGGACAAATGTGATGAACAGCCGAAGCTCTGCGACCACACCGCAATGAGTAACTCCACGAGACTCACCAGACCATGTTCTCTCGATGAAAGCTACCTCTCCTCTGACAGAACTTTGGTTATACAACATCATACCGAAGATGGTACCGCATTACACCCAGCTTCATTCAAACTCAAGTATGAATTCGTAGATACCAGACTCGGTGGCGACCCTTGGACGGAAAAAAAAGAAGGCAGTATTTGTAATAGAATATTCCGAAAACAACACGTTGGTGAAGTAACAGCGCCACGCAACATATTCCTCTATGGGCGAGGAGGAGCTAAGGACTTGGATTGTACATACAGATTCGAGGCTGGTGTAAATGAGAGAGTGAGGCTTACTTTGAACAATGCCTCATTTGGTTTGAATCCCATGTGTGAAACTATGAATGATCCTCACACAGGTCGACAAATATGCGAGTATTTCCCTGGGAGTCGCATCACAGAACTGAACATATACGAACTACCTTGGAAAGATATCAGAACACACAAAGCATGCATTTGTGATAACTCAACATTGTCAAGTAAACCTATTGTGTTCAATTCATCATCTAGGATACTAGAACTTCAGTTCACTGCTAAAAACATGAATATAACTGAGGATTTTACAGTTTTACATTTCCATATTCTTTTCGAAATTATAAAGATGAATGACTGCCCGAGGGATCAGAGATTGAGAGGCTACGGAGGAGAGGTTCAATTCAATAACCCTCCAATAAATCGAGCCGAAAATTTATGTTCAGGTATGCCATGGGCAGTGGAAGCAAGATATAATATGAGTCTGTTCCTCCTCAGCTGGGGAGCCTTCCTTCCATTGAAACCACGTATTGACGAACCAACGAGGTGCCCAACAATAAATCGAATAATGATTTACTCTGGAAGACCTCCCAAACTGGTGAGGGTAGTTTGTCCAGCAGAACCTGGATCCCGACCATTAGCTGTTCACGTTTTCAGCGAAGAATGGTGGGGAGAAGGCTCAGCTCATATCGTGCAACGTCCCCCAAATTTCCTGATAGAATGGGTAGGTTTCGAAACAGGTGTTGCAGCATTCCATTGGCTAGAAATATCCAGACCAAGATCTTCATTGCTTCAACAGTTACAAGTTCCAATGAACGTCACCGGAAACGATACAGAGTTAGAGTGCGCGTACAAATGTCCGGAGTTAGATGCGTGTATTAGTGCTTCGTTATGGTGCGATGGAAGAGATCATTGTCCGTCAGGTTGGGACGAATCGGAAGCACAATGCGGTGCTACTTCCAGACTTCTCAATTCTCTGCCACTATCAGCTCTAGCTGCAGCAGCTGCGGTAATATCTTCCATCATCCTCTTGGTTTGTCTGACGTTGCATCGATTGCGTGCCAGGCGTAGACGACGTCTGGCTAAAAAGAAGTTGCTGACAGGCCCAAGGCTCTTGGATCCCAGTTTAAATTCTTGACATAAGACCCCACCTGTGGAATTTATTCATGTGGATCGGGAAACAACCGTATGAGGTTTGGTGTTTACCGGTTTTTCCGTCCCTATGCTCATTTTTTATCTACCGGTGCCTTTCAGTGTTTTACAATAGTTTCACGTGGTATCTACACATTTTCAACTGTTTCATTCTTGCAATCATAAAACTGATCAAATCATGAGCAGGACTTTGAATTCAGAATATTTGTTCCGAGGTAGCAAAAAATAGGTCAAAATCAAATTTCAACTCGGGGTGAATGAATTATGACACTCAAATTAACTTCTTTGCGAAAACATCAACATCAATTCATTGAAATCGCTTGATTTCTTCAATTTGTCGAAAACTATCAGTAAAAATACATTTTATAAGTTAGTGAAGAAGTGGATGTTCATATAAGAATGAAACTGTAAGTCACCTCCACACGTATAATGAGTAAAAGGTTATATAAAGCGAAACATGTTTCGGGCATCGAATAAAACCATCTGCAGTCAAGGGTGTGAGTCTACAATACGGAATAATTGATTAAATTACACCTCCTGCGTGGGGTCACATCAAATTTGTACAAAATGGCCATGTAAGTATTCACTTACATGGCGAAGAGATATGATACTAATTATAATACATCACGAAATCATGTTAATTGACATTTTAGAAAATGTTGAGGTGGCAACTTCCATTCTATTATGGAGAAAATTCGATCAAAATCAATAGTATTGTATCGATACATATTGTGGAGCTAATATCGACAAAATAGCCCCATCTAGTTTATAGATTACTAAGTTATAAATATATACCAATAGAAATTGACTTACGGGGACATCTGTGAGAAAAAGGGGGAAATTCATCAAAAATAAGGAAAGCGATATCTTTGAAACGCCTTGAAATCTGTGTCTTTGATAGCTCAGTTGGTTAGAGCATGGACTAGAAATCCAGAGGTCGCAGGTTCGATTCCTACTCAAGGGTATTTTTTTTCTTCTTGAATTTAAGAATTTGTCTGCAATGTCACAATTTTCATTTATATATATATATATATATATATATATATATATATATTCACAGACTCTATATTTCTTCTTCGTAAAAATATTGGATTCGTACTAACAGTTCAAGAAATCAAAGAGTTGAAAAAGAGGACGCAATCATAGTTGATTTGTTCATTCAAACATATAAAAGAAGTGTTATTTTTATTGGAAATACTTTCGAAAATTTCTAGGATATTCATCCTTTGTTTACGTGATGAAGAACTATTAAGTCCTAATCAATATCAATAAAATATTCAGAATCAATGATATGGTTAGCAAATGAACTACTTGAACATTTTTTTTCAAATGGGAAGTTTAGGAATTTATCAGTATATTTATCAATAATTTTCTTGTGTTCATTGACCCTGGTGAGAATTTTTCAGCATTGCAATGAGGGTGAGAACAATATATTCCTGATTTGTCGAATTACTTGTGTTGATCTTTATTATTCACCAAATTATAAGAAATTGTGTTGAAGTGCAGAAACTTATATTTGGGTCATCACTGAACCGTTGAAAAATGTTCTTTACTGCACAAGAAACATCACCAATAAATTGTATTGAAAAATATCTATGTCTAGGAGAGTGATTAACGAGATACTGAGATACTTCGATAAATGTCGATTATAAATGCTGTTGATTAGATGTAATGGTTTTCTATGGTTAATTTGTTGTTATTTTTAGTAATCAATGAATATAGAAAGGATACACTATTATTTTATTATTTTTCCATCGTAAAGAGTTCAAGAAAGTAAAAAATTATATAATTCATCTGAATTGCCATTGAACAGGACTATATAATCATCAATGTATCTATAATAATATATTATCTTGTTATAAAATTGAAAATTGAAGATATGTTTTTCTAAATCTTGTAAAAATATTTCAGCTGAGAGATACAAGTCAAATAAGAGTTATCTGACAAGTCTGAAACAATCTTCAGGTAGAACACTGGGGAAGAGATTAGTTGCATCTTCTGGCGTAATAATAATGGAAATCTTGTTGGTTAAATGTTTGGAATTTTTTATAGAGAGAGGGTTGTTGAAGTCAGTCAAATCTTTGATCAAATGGTTTAGCAAAGACGCTAATTTAGAAGAGGAAGAATGTTTGTTTGAGAATTAATTGTGAATTTTATGTGAGCCATATAAAAGGGGAGTAGAAGGATTCATAGGAGTGAGATTACTTTTGTTCGATTGATAATAGTGGACATATTGTCAATGGTAGTATCAATGTCAAACGCGTTTACTGAATTTTGGTGTGGGGTCAAAACAAGGTCTACAGAAACCATCAGTGTTGAGGAAATCCAAGACTTTGTTGACATAATCTATGCGGTTAAGGAATTGCCTTTGTCCACTTTAGTGATAATAAGTCAAATATTCTTGACTTTTTTATAATACGGTTCAGAACAAATCTTATATTCTTAAGGTTATTCCGGTGGTTATAGGAAAAGTTCTTGTTGAAGCTCCTTGCAATATCGCTTTCAATCAAATCTTTGTTAGTATTTTTGTTGATTTTAATAACTTTTTCACATAATAATGGCTAAAAGTTGATAATCTTTCTTTTGAGTAGGTTTTTCAATGTTATATTCAAGGCCTTGGTTCAATAAATCCAGTTCTACTCCAGAGAAAGATGTTGAATATGTATTCAATACTTTTGGATGATCCGAATAATTGATATTGTCGTAATATTTTGCATTAACATCTGTAGGGGAATCATTTGGAAGTCTGGTTAATTTATTGACAAATTTCTGGTGTTTTTTCTCGCCTTCCACATAGTCTAACAATTGACTATGAAGCAATGGAGCATATGTTGTGTAAGCTATAGGATAATTTCATGTACAGCCATTTGAGTTGGTTGTCGATCCTATTCAGTTTCCTATATTGTGATTTGATTTCTTGTTTGATCCATACTTCTTGTGCCAATTGAATTGCTGTCTTTGAAGCTGGAGAAGTCACATTGGTGTGTTATGGAACGTAGTGAGGTGCTAGATTTTTTACAAGCTTCTATTCAGTTTCACCTGTCCCGGTGTCTGTCTGTGTATCTGTCTGTGTGTCTATCTGTAATCAAATCTTGCAAGTTAAATTTGACTCACTTTTAGTTGCCCGATTGATTTGAAATTTGGCAGGTGTATATAATTTCGGTGACAATGCATTATGAAACTTTTGTTAGGAAAAAAAATGGCCTGCAATATGGCGGACAATTTTTGTGATTATGGTCCGATTCTATTCAAAATTGGTATCTAGAAGTTTTCAAGGTCGAAAATTATGATTTTTTTAATAATTCCAAAGTGGCGGATGAGTATTGTGATTATGGTCCGATTCAATTCAAAATTGGTATGTGGAGGTTTTTTGGGACAAAGATTTTTTTTGCAAGCTTTTATTTTTAGTTTCACCTGTCTTGGTGTCTGTCTGTAATCAAATCTTGCAAGTTAAATTTGACCCACTTCTAATCGTCCGATTGATTTGAAATTTGGCAGGTGTACATATTTCCGGTGACAATGCTTCATGAAATTTTTTTTGGAAAAAAACAAAATGGCGACTCCAATATGACGAACAATTTTCATGATTATGGTCCGATTCTATTCAAAATTGGTATCTAGGTGTTCTCGAAGTCAGAGATTATGATTTTTTTATCAAAATTCTGAAACAAATCAGATATAGATTACTAAACTGGTTATTCAACATCATGGATACTGAAAAATAAAAAAAATTTATAAACGAAAAAAATAAATAAAAAAGGCTCTTATTAGTTGTTTATAAAAACAGAACTAAGAAGTTAAAAATAAAAATTATGAAAAAAAAAATTTTAAAGACAAGTTTTTATACAAATGTACTAAAGAGGAAAACATTTCTTTCATTGTTTGATCTAGGTTATTCTATGAGTAACAGATTCAAAACCTTGCTGGGCAAGATTACCTATTTTGTATTCGCGGCAAGCTTTTCAATATGTTACTCACAGAATAACCTAGATCCAACAATGAAAGAAATATTTTTTCCGTCTCAGTGCATTTGTTTAAAAGCTTGTCTTTAATTTTTTTTTCATACAGGTGCTGTTGAACCATATGTCTAGAGCGTTTTTTCCTCCATTACGTAAACAAATGACTCTTAGTGAATGTCCTACAAAATTTCGAAATCAATCTCAATAAAAATTACACTTCTTGTATATCTTCTAATGACCAAATCAACTATGAACCTCTTTCTCAACTCTTCAATTTTTTCAACCAATTTATCAACCACATTCTAATGTTATCATGAATCCAATATTTTTAACGTGGACTAACAATGGTGTATTTTCTTATTTTTGATTACTTTCCCCGTTTTTTTTTCACAGATGACACCGTATATCAATTTCTATTGGTAGATATTTATATGTCAGTAATTAACTCACGAGAGTGTCAATAAACTAGATGGCGCTATTGTTTTTCCTGATCCTATTACATTGAAATAACTTCATTTACTATATGCACAGTGATGTTATGATTTAGTCATGCGCAGCTCCTTACCTTTGCTCGCTCGGCTACACAAGATATATAAGTGCAGACATTTTCGTATCTCAAAGTCCTTATCAGGACCATCCTCCTCCCCATCATCCTGTATGCATCCGCCGCATGGGGTCAATGCGCACAAACATACAGGACCAAGATCCAGCTATTCTTAAACGTGAGCCTAAGAATGGCAGTGAACGCTCCCAGATACGTCCCGAATAGATTTATCTACAGGGACCTGAATGTCAATCCGAACTTCATTGACGACCATCTTCGGAACCACGCCACCGCGACGTTCCTGAAGACGGACACCCACACGAACCCGGTGATTCAAGACTCCACGCGGACCTAAACCTGGACGATCCCAGGTTTAGAGAAAGGGAAAAGTATTTGCGGCCAGTCTACCAAAACGACCGTCCACCACCGAGAGTAGCACTCCGGCGCGTCAGGTGAGTAACAACTCAACACAAAACACCAAGACCAACACACCCACATCACACCATACACTTACACACCCATCAGGTACATCACCACCATGCACACACAGCACAAGTCAGGTAAACATACAAAATTCAGATAATAAGGGGTTTAAAGCACTCAGAGGCTGACTTCATACCACAGGAGGTACGATTTCAATTTCGCAAACGTGCCATTTGCGAGTTGAGGACCGCTCCAAGGAGGAGCGGGGGAGGATGGAAGTGGATAGTAAATCTCGTTCACATATAACATGAAGGGGATTTACTATCCATGGGCGCTCAACCTTAAGGGGGGCATGGTGTGTATCTCAAAGTAGGCAATGAATCATTGGTGAGACCTGACATATACGTCTAAGCCCTTTCCACTTGTTTGAGATATCTTAAGTCACGCCTTATTTGGGCTAGCCCGACAGCTGCCACTCATTATTATTACCATAAGCAGATAAAGTTGAAATGAAATAAATATAATTTCGTCTCACCAATGATTTATTGCCTACATACGAAAACGTCTGCACTATACCTATATAGTACTAATGATTTCAATCCAATTTTCTCCATAATAGAATGGAAGTTTTCATCTTAACATTTCCTAAAATGTCAATTAACATAATTTCGTAATATAAATAAATATATGAAAGAATAACTGGACTGACTGACGTATCAACGCACAGCCCAAACTCCTGGGCTTAGACCGCGCAAATTTGCATGTGGTTTTCTTTGACACTGTAGGTGAGCACTAAAGATTTCTGAAAATTCAACCCCTAAGGTGGTGAAAAAAGGGGATGAAAGTTTGTATGAAAATTCATCATTTTTGAATCATCAAATCTGACAAACTGTCAAATTAATGTTCGAAGCTAGATGGAATCACAATGGGAGTGAGAAGAGGAGTGAAAGTTGAAGCTATAGTTTAACCATTTTCAATTGCAGAAGCTGTTTCTATAGGGAGCAAATCAAAAACTCGCTTCGCTAGCACAAGCGTATATGCGAAGAAACGGAACGAAAAATAGTGTGTAATACTGGTAAACATTCTCCGTCGGTGAACCGAAGATCAAAAGAACCAATAGTCAACGTGGGTTTGAGTGACAGCTGTTTGAGTGACCGCAAGCCAATGATAATGCTTGTAGGTGTGTCTATACGTTGAGACTAATAAATCACCAATTATATACGTGTTTCAGGAGGTCTGAGTAAATTAAAGCCAGTAGCGTCTCTGGTCTGGGATCGAAATAGGTTTTAAAATATTCTGAACTTGTGTTGTGTTTTGATGGAAAATATGGCTTTTTTCGACCATAGGAAAATGAAATTATGATGATCCGATTGCCTCGTTTATGTTTTTTTTTTATTTCAGCGTATTTTTAAAATATTTAAATATCTAAATAAAATCTGTTATCTCCGCCTCTGCTTATCAAAGGATTCCGCCTCAAAACTGGGAAACTTGTTTCCTATGCTTCTGCAATTGTAAATGGTTCGACTTTATTTAGGCTTACATTTTCATATAAAAAAATATTTCAGGGTTTTCGAAAATTCAACCCTAAAAGGAGAGTTGAGAGTTTGTATAAGAGTAGGCACCGTTAATAATCAGAAAATTTGAACTCGAGGTCTTTGTTACAAAAAAAGACAAATGTGTTTCAGAGTTTTTGGAAATTCAGCCCCTATAGCGGTGTTCCGTTAGTTCTCAAGTTAGGGTATTCGAGGTCTTTGTTACAAATGAAGTTATACATGTTTCACTGTTTTTAGAAATCAAACCCCCAAAGGGGTGGAAGTTTGTATGGGGATTCCGTTAGTTTTCAAATAAGGAACATGAAAATGGGTATCTGAGGTCTTCATTACAAAAAAAGAAATACGTGTTTCAGTGTTTTCAGAAATTCAATCCCTGAAGGGGTAAAAGTGGGAGGTGAAATTTGTACGGAGGGTTCCGTTAATTTCAAGTTAGTTGGTGTTTTGGCTTTGGGTTGCAAATAAATAAATCGTGATGAACCTCATTTGAAAATTCCGTCCCTAAGGGGGTGGAAAGGGGTTAGTGAATTTGTAACAGTCGTCACAAAGCATTACTTTCACTGTCAAATCAATTGTTCCACCCAAACGAGATAACGAGATACCAGGATAATGGGATAATGGGATAATGGGATAATGGGATAATGGGATTATGGGATAATGGGATATGGGATAATGGGACAACAGGAAGCGGGCAACTCCACAGGCATAAACTAGATGACACCAAACAAAGAAAAACATAATATAATTACCTCTCCACCATAAGTATTCATACGCCATTTTGTACAAACTTCATGTGACTCCATGCATGAGGTGGAGTTTAATCAAATATTATTTATTGTAGATTCACACCTTTGACTGAAGATGGGTTCATTCGAAGTCCGAAACATGTTTTGCCTCATATAACCTTTTACTCATACGTGTGGAGATGACTTATAGTTTAATTCCTACATACATTTTATTTTTCAGCTGCGTCATTTGTCAGTTTCATGTTATTACTCGGACTTCTGAAATTAAATAGCAATAAAACATCTGGAAACACTGAACTTATTGAATCGTATACCGCTATTAAATCAAGGTTATAATCAAAAAATCGGTTCCACGAGTTACTTCCAGTATAAAATGGATAACTCGCAATCAAAAATGTAGATTTTTCTCCGCAAATATGACGAATGAACTGAAATAGTTTGTTTCGCTCACACAAACGAGGCGCTTACGCTTTTGTGGGATTCTTTCAAATCTACCGATAATGAATTGAAAGTGCTAGTAATTCTATTGATAGACCAATGCATTGTGGATATGAATAATTTAGCGGCTACAAAATTCAATTTGGCAAATGAACTCCTGGTTAAAAATACTCGTTTTTATGCCAACAATCAGTTGTTTCACATTTTTTCCAAATTCTCCATTTGCTTCGAATGGATCATTCGTATAATAGGTAGATACTGATGAAATATATTTCGCAATAATTCCCAATATGATCAGAATATTTCAGATTTTACAACTAATATGATGATCTCTGAACTATTCGATTGATGGTTTCGACATTTATTGACATATAGGAGTCAATTTTTGTTGAAGTTTTTCTCCTTTCCTCACAATTTATTATTGGTGTAATCCATTCTATATAACAGTTACTACAAAAATACTGCCATATTAGTTTGTAGCCTATCTGCAAACAATCTGAATCGATATATTCTACTGATTGTTATGCTCATATGAAAATGAAATAGATTCTTGATAATGCAAAATGTGAAGATTCCACGATGAAAACATGTGAATACTCATAAAAAATGATAGACAATCGTTTAGAGTGGGCCCTGTTCAGTGGCCGTAATAACTGACACAAATCCTAATTGTACTCTTATATCACACTGTTTCGAGTAGTGAATTGTGTAGTGAGACATTATCTATGGAACATATTATTAAAAAGTTCAAAACATCTGAAATTGCGAAAGATATTCATGTATGATATAAAATGGCGAAACAATTGAAATAGGTTGCGGTCACCCTTGACAAAATGAAGGACCACTATGAATACGAATGCATTCAATTATGATTTATAAACATTTCAACTATAGCGAGAAAAAACACTTAGAAGTGCTCTATTATTTCTTACGTAGAGGAAACAATTTCGACAAAACGAAGTTACTAATAGCTAATCTTTTTCGAGATAATTATCGAAATTTTTTACACAAGTTGTCTGATGAGTATTGGGATATTTTTCAGAATATCGAGTCAAAATGAAATTGAAATTTCTAATAATATTTCTTCATTAATCTTTTCTATTCGAAAATATTCGTGTTTGAGTAAAGTAAATACTGAGGAAATAAAACGTTTCCCTACATCGCAAACGATGGACCTTAAAAAATCAAGAAATAAAGATGGTGGACAAGCCTTGAAAATCAGAATCTTTTCTAAATTTTTGGTTACCTGGGAAGTTTTAAAGTTAACAGAATAACTTCTGTTTTCTTAGTCTTTCATATATATATATTTAAAACAAATATATATATATATATAATATATAATATATATATATATATATATATATATATATCCGGATTGCTTTTTCTTGGGGTAATCGTAATTAATATATATATATATATATATATATATATATATATATATATATATATATATATATATATATATATATATGGAGTTTGAGTTTCTTGGGGTTTTGGTTTTTTTGCGAATGACAGTCTTCTTTTAGGAGATAAACATTTATTTTGTCGACGTTTCGACAAAATTTCACATTACTCCTTTTCCTACGAGATGTTGATGATTGTTTACTGATAATTCCATAACATAAGATAGATTATACAATCAATATTTTCAACAAATTTCTTCCCAAATGGCAATTCACATATGAAATGGAAAATAATTAAAAACAAAATTCTTAGACTTTACGTTACATAACATCGACAACTATATTGAAACGGAGTGGTACACAAAATCAACCTGGTCCAGCAGATATCTGAATTATGAATCTCATCACCCTATCTCCCAAAAAAAATCTGTTATCATTGGACTTGCAGATCGTGCCATCACCTTGAGTGATCCAATTTTTAGACCGGAAGCTATTAAAAAAACTAAAAAAGCATTACAGCTCAACAACTACCCCAAAAACATGGCATTTTCAAAACACGCAATGATAAATTTTACAACCAAAATTTCCCGAAAACTCCCAACAACAGTTTTCATATTTCCATTCCCTACACTAAAGGATTATCCGAAAAAATCACGAAATAACTAGCTCCACATAACATCAGTATCAGCCACAAAAGCACAATTGAGATAATATCAGGAAAAATACCAAAGAGATATTCCTAAAAATTATAGACTATATTCGAAATATAAATACTAAACCATCTTGTAACTTCTAGGAAATGAACAAGCTTGTTATTGTCAAACTGTGCTATCATGTCAAAATCTTACATCATGTTTTTGATCTCGATATTCCTCCTCAAAAAAATCGATTTGGGTACAAAATTATCTGAGATTAGTGAAAGCAGAAAAACTATGTTATGGGACATCTCTATCATATGTCACTACTTCAGGAGTAGTAATTATTTTTAGATATATTTTCTCGAAAGTTCAGATAAAATCTTATGTATGTATACATATTATGGAGGAGTCGTTTCAGGTATGCATATACTTATAAAAATACCAAATTTATATTGTTCAGATGCATAGTTTCATTGCCAACTAGACCAACAAAACTCATATAAATGTAACTAAGTATTTCAGACATCAAGAACTTTCGTCAAAAGTTGATCCTCATATCCTATTCACAAAAGACAACCAGTTCAAATTCCATCATACTATGTTGAAAAAGTTTTGTGTTTTTAGTTGTTACACGAATCACTTGCAGCAATAATAGTCTAAGATCGTGCCCAAGATCGATCCTCGACGAGGGCAGATATTTTTAAATAAATATATTAAATTATCAATTTTGCAGCTCACAAAAAAAATATCCAAGGTGACAAATGTACGCTTGAGTAAATATCCATCATCGTTAACAAGATTTTGAATGTGCTGATTATTCTAGTAATGTGAAAGGACTCAGTTTGCCTTCGCGCCGGTGTGTAATAACATCCTGTTCATTGATCTTGATATATTGCTCCCAATTATCTACGCCCATGTTTATCCAAAGTGCATTTTACTCAATAAAAAAAAATCCTAAAATAATTTTGAAAATTATATTTTCACCCGATTAATGTTATGCGCACCTCTCTCAGCCAGATAATCCACATGCCTACCGAGTTGGTGAGAGAGGAAATATCAAAGAACTGATCCCTCTGAAATTCCTAATGTTCATGGAAAATCCATTTGATATTTCTAAGCTGTTATACCCATTGGGTTTTATGAAATGAGCAAAATCAAAATAAGCAGAGTATGATCGCAAGACCCTTACCAATTAATTTCACTTTGAGCGATAATTAAAGCAAATATCGATATCCTATGGAATTTTCTGAGTCATAACCTTTGTCAACCTGGAAAAAGATGAAGTCAATATAAATTATATATATATATATATATATATATATAAATATATATATATATATATATATATATATATATATATATATATATATATATATATATATATATATATATATATATAAATATAAATATAATATATATAAATATAAATATATATATATATATATATATAATATAATATATATATATATATATATATAGGAGTGTAGACGAACGAATTTGTATTTTATCCTGATAAGTTACTGAAATTTCTGGCAGAATTTCTGAACGTATTTCTTCTCGATTGACGTCAAAATAATTCCTACAAAAGAACATTTTTCATTCCTTTGTGAGCAAAATGGAGTCCATTCATTACCGTTCTGCCCTTTCTTAGATCTTATATCTTAAAAACAAAAAAATATTTTTGATGTTGTATCATCAAGGGACTTAACTTAATATCGGAAAGAGTCAGGAATTTGTACAAATTTCAGGTAGGGAGTGAATATCAGCATCAAGAATTTGAGTAATGAGAGGTTTCTTATTGGTGTTTTGAGTAGGATGTCTTTGAATTTTTAAATTCTAATTTCGAGTTAAGCATTAGTAGGACCATTTTCGTGAGACAATTTTTTGGGTCGAACGAAAAACACTCGCAAATAAAGTGTGGCACTCTTCTATATATACGCGCACAAAAACACGAATATAAGATGGTTTCTCCTAACATCGATAAAAATATTTCTCAGATTTTCATGAAAATTATTTGTTTATATAGTGCGGTCCATAGGTATGGAATGAATTCATTTTTAGCGTGATTATGTATTTGTTTAAAAACACGATTTTTATTGTCAATTTGACAATTTACAGTATGAAAATATTATCTCCTCGCACTCCCTCTGAATTATGAGCTACGCCTCAAAAATTTCAAATGAAAAGGGGGGTCGTGTATTTGGTGCAATCATAACTGAGAAAATTTATTTTGAAAATGTAAAATGTTGATACTTTACGTAGAATGAAGGAAATAATGTCACATAATGTTTAGGAAGAATTTTTCAATTTATTTTGCAATTGAATTGAATGTTCAAAATCACCACCATTCACTTCTTGACAATAAGCAAGTCGATCTTGGAATTCTTGTCCAACATTTTGTAGGACCTCAGGGGTTATGTTGTTAATTTCTTCCGTTATCCTAACTTTTGAATCCGCAATATTGTCTGGTCCATTGAAATATACTTTCGAATTTGAATAACCCCATAAGAAGTAATCGAGAGGAGTCAAATCGGGGATCTAGGCGGCCATTCAATCGTGGGGCTCCGTCTTGTTGGTACCAAATTGATCTATCTATTGCATTCAGATCATTAACATCAGGAAAAAGTATTTTCAATGTAGGCTGTGAAAAGTTCATCAAAAAATCTAGATAAACCTCACCGTGAACTGTGCTTTCAACAAAATAAGAGCCAATAATTTTGTTATTAATGATACCAGCCCAAACGTTCACTTTTTTAGGATATTGTGTGTGAGCCTCACATATCCAATGAGGATTTTCTCTGCTCCAATATCTACAGTTTCGTCTATTAACCGTTCCATTCAAATAAAAAGTAGCTTCATCAGAAAAAACAATGTTGTTTATGAACTGCAAATCTGCTTCCATTCTGCCCATCATCAGTTCACAGAATATCAGGATCATCCTCATTTAACTCCTGAACCAACTGAACTTTATAAGGATGGTATTTTTCTTTATGTAAAGCTCTCAATATCAATGATTTACTTACATCATTGTCGGCGGCAAGTTGTCCACTTGTCATATGCGAATTTTCCTATATCGCTAACAGTACATCTAACTTTTTTCCCCATCCAATTTAACATTTCGACCTGGTTTTTGAATAGTTTTTACATGTCCAGTTTCACGAAATTTTGTTTATATTTTGCTAACTGTAGACTGTGAGACGTGTTTACCAGGGTATTTATTATTGAACATTTCACAAAATTCTTGTTTTATTACCGCATCTAATCATAATTAAAATGTATATTCTTTGAGTTTGGGATAAATGAGCCGTAGTTCAAATACTCACACAAATATTTTTCAAAACACTGGCGTGTGTCAGCAACTTATAAATATCAAAATAACAGTAGTCTACTAGATTGACATTACATTATTTATGTGGGTTTTGTGAATAATTTTTTAGTGTCTTGGACGACTATATCCTGACGTTTAGCAAAACAGATAAGAAAATACCCGATTATTTCTTATGGGGTTATTCAAAATCAAAAGTATATTTCAATAAACCAGACAATATTGCAGATTTAAAAGTTAGGATAACGGAAGAAATCAACAACATAACCCCTGAGGTCCTACAAAATGTTGTACGGGAATTCCAAGATCGACTTGCTTATTGTCAAGAATTGAATGGTGGTCATTTTTGAACATTTAATTTAATTGTAAAATAAATTAAAAATACTTCTTAAATATCATGTGATATTATTTCCTTCATCCTACGTGAAGTGTCAAAGTTTTACATTTTCAAAATAAATTTTCTCCATTATGATTGCATCAAATTTGAAAATCTTGATATTGCTGAACAGATAATGAAAATTCCTTTCAAACAAAGTGCCACACGACCACCCTTCTCATTTCAAATTTTTGAGGGGGTGCTCATAATTCAGAGGGGGTGCAAGAAGAGGGTAATATTGTCAAACTGTAAATTGTCAAATTGGCCATAGAAATCGACCTATTTCAGGTTTTTTTCAAACAAATACATAATAACGCTAAAAATGAATTTATTCCATACCTATGGACCGCAATGTATAGTACCTACTTTGTTTTAAATAAAAAATATATTAATAGTGATTTACAAAACGTCATTTCTATCTCCATCAATTTTCGCCAGGTTTTGTATTCTTACCATCATCCAAAAATTTAAACCAATTATTGAACAATGAACTGTGCGCAGTTTAAATAATTCTATTACATCGTTCTCAATTTAAGTATTTCTTCAATTCCAAGATTGCATAGAGAATATCTCGCCTGTTACTAATTGTTAGAGATTGAGTTCTTATGAAGACGTTTATTTCAGTGTTTCGCCAGAAAGAACGAATGTCAGTGCTACGAAAAAGGAATTTTTGAGTTCAAGTTGTGAGCTATTTATTTTCTACACCCCAGTAATTTGGCCTGTGCTCTGTAAAATATTGCCTCAAGAAGAGGTCGAGCAATAAAGCTATTATTCATTTGAATTGTGTTCCACTTGGTCGGTAGTTACTGGAAAAGATTAAATAATCCTCTTTTTACTATTTCCACACACGGATACGTTGTACTTCTGTTACATGGAACTTGATAAATCGCTTCGCTACAAATGAAAATATATATAATCTTGTTGAGACACTGAAACCAACGGAAAACACATTGTTCTTTTTATAATATTTGTTGGAGGATATTGTACCGTACAACCTCTTTTCCGCATTAAGGATATGCCTAACAACGTACAGTAGAAGCTTTTGATATCGAGACTCAAGTCCGAATAGAATAAATCCAATGCTGCAATAATGTGTTTGAGATAGAGAAACATGGAAATAAGTTGTTTTATAAAAATATTTTAACGATAAAAAGTTTTTACCAATTTATAACTAATAAAAGATAGTCTTCTGGTGATTTTCCCAAAGTATATCCGGAAGGGAGATACACAGAAAAAATAATTTCGTGAATCAATTCATTCAGTTTTAATAAAAAACACTTTTCTTGATTTAAGTTAATGTCTTAACATGTGAATGATCCCCCTCTTGATCCTATTCTTTTTATGTATGAATAACGATCTCCCCAAGACTATCCATCACTC
Organism: Gonioctena quinquepunctata; assembly: GCA_018342105.1. NCBI lineage: Eukaryota > Metazoa > Arthropoda > Insecta > Coleoptera > Chrysomelidae > Gonioctena > Gonioctena quinquepunctata. The sequence continues at coordinate 61,839 of JAFIRS010003417.1, forward strand.
CAGTAACTACTGTTCGCTGACGATTTCAAAATATTTCGAAAAATAAATAACGCCTACGACTGTTTTCTCCTTCAAAAAGACTTGGACAACATGCATAACTGGTCAGTTAATAACAAACTTTCATTCAATGTTTCTAAATGTTTCGTAGTAAAATACACCAGGAAAAATACTACTACAGAATTTGACTACCGTATCAATAATGAATTACTTCAATCAAAATACCAGGTGAAAGACCTTGGGGTGTCATTCAAAACTAACCTCAGTGGCAACACTCACATCGAGACACTTGTTAACAGAGCTTATAAAACACTGGGCTTCGTTATAAGAAACTCGTGCCATTTCAAAAGAGAAAACACCCTTATATATCTTTATAATGTCTATGTTAGAAGTATTCTGGAATATGCTTCAATCATCTGGTCTCCCTTGTATTCAAAACATAAAAACAGTATCGAAAAAGTGCAAAAAAAAAATCTCCGATATCTTCATTTAAAAAAATATGGTATCTATTATTTTGATATCCCATATGACACTTTGCTCACCGAATTCAAATTCAAAAAACTTGAAAGTAGAAGGACAATTGCAAGTATACTATTTCTATATAAACTGGTCAACAATCAAATCAATTGCACGCAAATACTGAGTATGATTTATTTTTATGTCCCTCAATTCAATAGGAGAAATATGTACAGATTATATCTCACAGCAAACGAATACCTACACAACGTAGTTTTTTTTTTTGAAACCTTCTCTAGTTTCAAGCGAAAGATATCAGTTTTTTTTCCATACTGAGTACTTATATTTATATTTATCATTATCGCCAATATTACATACTAAATTTCCTGAATTCTCTTAACTTTCCATTGTATGAATAACATTTTATCTTCTTGTTTTTCTCTTTTTATCTTTTCTTCTCTCGCTACATGAACAATCATGATGGGTATATGTAACAAGTACATTTCTTCTGTTTGTTCAACTGCTATGTTAATATCTCATACAAACATGATGATTGGAGACATTGCTTACTTCTCTCATTTTCTTTCGATTTAAAATTATTCAAAATGTATCCTATTCACTTAAAGCTTTTGTATTCATTTCTAAGTAGTCTCACAATAGTAATCATGTAATATGGTTATCTCTAAGAATTTCGATGTAACAGTGATTATTCGTAATCTGTAATTGGATTTATTCTCTTGATTACAAAATAAATAAAATAAAATAAAGGTTGGATTCAAATGGAACATCTTTCAAAAATTCTATGAATGCTTCATACTCTCACTTCGAAATACTATGAGTTTCATACAGCACGAAGGTGATTTTTCATGCAAATTATTAACGTGTTCAATTTCTTCTCACTAGCACATCTACACAGGTTCAGCACCAAGACTGTTGTTGTGCAAATTAGCGTGACGTCATTTCCTTCCCAAAATAACTTACTAAGTGACTTTATTCAATGTTCACCAATCATAATTACCTAGGGTAGGGTGTAACAAATTTTTCAAGTGTGACAAAATAGTAATTTTTTTTATTGGTGCCCCTTTTTACCCATTTAAAGCACGCCTCAGCGTGTTTAAATCGAACTTTAAAAAACGCGCGTTTTCTAAAGTTACCATGACAACATCAACAAATCGAGAAACTTGGAGTCTAAATGACAAATTTTTTATTATTGATCTGACAGGAGTACCTTGTAACGTCAAATAAAATATTACTAACAATTCGTTTATTTATATGTGCTCCACCATCCATTTGATGAACTTTTCATATTCTTTTTTATATATATCACTGGATTTTCGCGGTATTAACCGCGATTCTGCCTCACTATTCAAAAAATCGATATTAGAATAATTCATTTTTGAGCTCTGGTGACAACAAATATTGATCTTTCATAACAAATTGCAATTGAATATCTGTTTTTCTCATTTCCATGACAACGAAAGGTATACTGATGTCACATCACGAATTAACCTTCTTGCATTATTAGTTCTTATTTCTATTTTTTGTAGGAATAATACCAGTATATATGATTTCAAAGTGCACCAATAAACAAAAATAACATAAAGTAGACGAACGACGCGAAGCGGAGTTCGGATAAGTTTTTCCCACGAGCTTCATATCAAAAAACAACAAAAATAAAAAAAAAAAAATTTTTCAAAAATTTTCGAATAAATTTGAAAGAAAAAACTATACAACAAAAAATTACATAACAATAAAAAAAACAGCTGTGGGGCACCTCAGAACTTGACAGACACGAGCGTCGGGAGAATGGGGTTATTTTGAAATAAAACATTGACAACCAAAAACATTTCTCGGGCTGAACGAACTCAATTTGATGGGCCAATTCAACAGTCAATTGACCAAGTGAGATATTTGACCCCAGTCAATTGAGCGGTCCTACACCAAACGTGGGTCGTCCTAGTCAAAGCCTGGGTAGCGCCAGACTGGGAAACGGTGGAAAGCTTCAACTGCAGACACAATTTGTTTTTTTTTGTTGTGTTTCTCCCTGCTGAATTTAGTTTTGATCCATCTAATAGATTTTGAATGGCGAAGTTTTGAATTTTGCCATTTTTTTATTTCTGACAGATGTCAGTTGGAGAAATAATTTTGACTGTTCTGGATATGGTTTTTTCAGGGCTTTCAAATGACATATTGCAAGTCAAGTTCCGTGGGCTCTAGTTTCTGTCATTTTTCAATAGTGACAGTTTCGTTTAACAAATGACAGCCAAACACTAATGGTCACATTCAGGGCAGAAACTGTATCTTCATACCAAATTTCAGTTCGATTGGTCAAACGGTTCGGCAGTTATCATGGAAGATTACAGACAGACAGACACACATACACACGACAGACAGACTCTACTCTGGAAATGGTCTCAATCGTCTCGGGGGATCTCAAAACGGATATTTCCGTTGATATCTTGTTTTTTTTCGCACGATTACATTACTTGACCATAGGGCCGGTCAAATAATAATAGAAAATTAAATTATTTGTTCTTAATATTTATAACAATTATTGACGTTTTGCAAATTCATTTAAGATCTGGTCAGATCATTCAATGGGTGGCTTATGGTACGGCTTGATGAACACTAACTTAGCGCGGAAGGGCATTCAATATTATGGCTTGATGAAGGTTGATTTAACTCAGAACAGTTGTTCAAATTGATCGATGGAGGTTGACTTAACTCAGAAGGGCAGCGGTTCATATGGGTTGATGAAGGTTGACATAATGCAGAAGGGCAGATGTTCGTGGCCAGTTTTATATTCGACATATCCTTTTTTTGATTTGTCGAATCATCAATATAGCTTTTGGCTTCAGTCGTCGATTTCCAGCCTCCGAGTCTTAAGGTAGTACCGTCACGAGACAGTTGAATTAGGAAATTATTAAAATACGTATTGTTTAACATGTGAACAACACCTCTATGAAATTTTAACAAGTTTCACCATCACGAACCCGAGATATATATAATTGAAGTTGACTCAATTGACACGTAACATATGGACCATGAATAGAAAAATCGAATTAAACGGTTTTCTTCACATAAAGGATTCAATATAAAATTGAACCAGAAAATGGTAGATCTCAGGTGAAAAACAACTACTTTCCTGGCAAATACCACGCAGAACATTGAATGATATTCACCTGAAAATCCATGCATACTTCCATATAATATCAATGGACATTGAATGCAAATGTTTCTTTCTGATAAGCTCGATTATGTTTAATTTATGTCGTGTTCACCTAACAATCCGCATACCGGTTTCAGGCTTCTTGGCCCTCATCAGTACGGAGTAGTCAACCAGCCAAAAGTCCAAAGAACTCTGGCTGAAGTGAGACACAACGTAAACAAACCATCATCGATCTTGTAACACCTATAGGTACGCCGGAAAAGATAAACTTTAACTGGCGGTACCTAGTGACAGAAAGAAGGTTTTCTTCACATAAAGGATTCTGGCAAGCCCGTCTAGCATATAGTGAAAGATAAGTGCCATGTGAAGTGGAATGAATAGAAAAATCGAATTAAACGGTTTTCTTCACATAAAGGATTCAATATAAAATTGAACCAGAAAATGGTAGATCTCAGGTGAAAAACAACTACTTTCCTGGCAAATACCACGCAGAACATTGAATGATATTCACCTGAAAATCCATGCATACTTCCATATAATATCAATGGACATTGAATGCAAATGTTTCTTTCTGATAAGCTCGATTATGTTTAATTTATGTCGTGTTCACCTAACAATCCGCATACCGGTTTCAGGCTTCTTGGCCCTCATCAGTACGGAGTAGTTGTTTTTCACCTGAGATCTACCATTTTCTGGTTCAATTTTATATTGAATCCTTTATGTGAAGAAAACCGTTTAATTCGATTTTCTATTCATTCCACTTCACATGGCACTTATCTTTCACTATATGCTAGACGGGCTTGCCACTCCTACTGAGAAGGAATCTTTTATTTAGAAACCTATCGAGGTGGGAGATTTTCGGAGTGTTTCTTTCTGTCACTAGGTACCGCCAGTTGAAGTTTATCTTTTCCGGCGTACCTATAGTGTTACAAGATCGATGATGGTTTGTTTACGTTGTGTCTCACTTCAGCCAGAGTTCTTTGGACTTTGGCTGGTTGACTCTCCTACTGATGAGGCCAAAGCCTGAAACCGGTATGCGGATTGTTAGGTGAACACGACATAAATTAAACATAATCGAGCTTATCAGAAAGAAACATTTGCATTCAATGTCCATTGATATTATATGGAAGTATGCATGGATTTTCAGGTGAATATCATTCAATGTTCTGCGTGGTATTTGCCAGGAAAGTAGTTGTTCTTCACCTGAGATCTACCATTTTCTGGTTCAATTTATATTGAATCCTTTATGTGAAGAAAACCGTTTAATTCGGTTTTCTATTCATTCCACTTCACATGGCACTTATCTTTCACTATATGCTAGACGGGCTTGCCACTCCTACTGAGAAGGAATCTTTTATTTAGAAACCTATCGAGGTGGGAGATTTTCGGAGTGTTTCTTTCTGTCACTAGGTACCGCCAGTTAAAGTTTATCTTTTCCGGCGTACCTATAGGTGTTACAAGATCGATGATGGTTTGTTTACGTTGTGTCTCACTTCAGCCAGAGTTCTTTGGACTTTTGGCTGGTTGACTACTCCGTACTGATGAGGGCCAAGAAGCCTGAAACCGGTATGCGGATTGTTAGGTGAACACGACATAAATTAAACATAATCGAGCTTATCAGAAAGAAACATTTGCATTCAATGTCCATTGATATTATATGGAAGTATGCATGGATTTTCAGGTGAATATCATTCAATGTTCTGCGTGGTATTTGCCAGGAAAGTAGTTGTTTTTCACCTGAGATCTACCATTTTCTGGTTCAATTTTATATTGAATCCTTTATGTGAAGAAAACCGTTCAATTCGATTTTTCTATTCATTCCACTTCACATGGCACTTATCTTTCACTATATGGACCATGCATAGGCAAACATCACATTATTAATTCTACCGTTAGTACTAAAATTAAGGAGTTTATGAAAAACGAGGAGGAGCTAGAGCAGGATATCACAAATATTGTGAAAAAAAATCAAGGTGATTGACCATCTAGTTTAACAGATATAATCAAAACTACTCTCGTTATTCAAAATAGTACACGGGGAAGCGCACATTATTAATTCTACCGTTAGTACTAAAATTAAGAAGTTTATGAAAAACGAGGAGGAGCTAGAGCAGGATATCACAGATATTGTGAATGAAAATCAAAGTGATTGACCATCTAGTTTGACAGATATGATCAAAACTACTCTCGTTATTCAAAATAGTCCACGGGGAAGCGCACATTATTAATTCTACCGTTAGTACTAAAATAAGAAGTTATGAAAAAGGGGTTTTGATAATCTAGTTTGACAGATATAATCAAAACTGCTCTCGTTATTCAAAATAGTCCACGGGGAACCGCACAGCCTATAGGGGAGGGTCGTAGAGAAATGCGGATTGTGCCAGGGGACTTTTCAAAGAAGGACGGAGGACCATTCGAGGGACTGAACGCGAAAAAAAAACTCCTTCTCCTAGTTGACCCCATCGATTTTAACGATACCCCCCCCCTTCCCCCCCAAAAAAAAAGTTCAAAAAGAGTACTACAAAAAGCCCATTGAAGTTTTATCGAAAAACGATATTTTTTTCCCATGACGTATGATTTCTAGTGGGGGGGATTTGGGTCTGATTTTTTTTTTGCTGCGCTTTTCGAGGACATCAATTTTTTGAGTCGCCGACTTTCTATAACGAAGAAATATTCTAGAGTCGATTGGGGGGGCAAGTGCCCCCCCCTTCAAACAAGTTTTTTTTCGCATTTCAAATCGATTCCGTCGAAAATAATTTCCTGATTCAACTGTCTCGTGGCGGAACTACCTTAAAATTAGTTATTCTTGCTTCAGAATCGGTCGATATGGTAGCCGAAGAACGGCGGAAACTATGTCCTGTATAATACTGCTCTGTATTTTTCAATTGCAGATATGCAGCTATTTTTGAAGGCATTTTAGCGAATGAATGTATTCCAACACATTGAGTACTGCATGCTCCTTTTTTATACTGCACAAAAAAACGTCTGTGCGGAGTGTATGGTTTTCGCAAATTTGCATATTCATGATAGAATCGTAAATAATGTCCCTTATTTGTTTCGTTGGATACTACAAAGATTCCCGAAGTATTATTTTTACTGTCAGGGATTTTGATGACTATCAAATTTTCTTTATCCTCTATGTTATCTTGCAAAGCTCATCGCGCCTGCAAGCACCGGCCAACCCAAAAGGGGTGGCGACTAGCAGGTAAATTCAATCAGGTGCTTCTTCAATGAATTTGGAAACTTCGCTTTTGTCAAAAGTTTTGGCTTTTTTCGGACGGTATCTCACATTTTGCTTTCTTGAGACGATGTTAGCTTGAAATATTGACTTAAATCCAAGTTTACTTTTCAACATAGAGTACTTACTCCATAAAGTATTTATGTTTATGGTTTTCATAAATCTGCAAAATAGGCTAGGAACACCTCCTCCCTGATACTATTTGTCCCATTGTTGCGTCACCAGTATTCAAAATGTTTTTTTTTCTCATATGTTTGTTCAGATTTAGCGGGCAATAAATTTAAACTTGCAGAGATTGCGACCTCTAGGATGGAATCTGCTCATTTTAACAGCGTTTAAACCTTTTTATGATTTGATGAAAATAAAAGTGTCGGTGCTTGTAGTCGACAGGTGCACTTATTATTGCTTGACAATATTATAATAATTTATCATTATACAAAATACATAAAAACTATTATTATTTTGTTTTTGTTTTAAGCTGAAATACAAATATCGGATATTACGATTGAAAGAATACACTTGCAACGGCTTCTCATATTGCATAAAATAGTCTACAGCTACTAAAATAAATATAAATTTTCCCTACTAATGAGATTTTTGAGCAGTTTTACTTTTACGCACTCAGTGCGGAAAAGAATCTTATCCGCAGGGCGTGCGGAAAAGTGTAACTTTGCGCACGCAAATGCATGCGGAAAAGTACTATTTTGCGAACACTCGTATTTTCCGCTTTGACTATATGCCTTAGATTTGTATAATGCAATGTTATGGTCTGAAAGTATAAGAATAATATTTACAGTTTGAAATATGAATATTCAATAGTTTGTTACCTTTTCAGTAAATCAAATAAAATCAAGTTATGCACAAATTTCAATTCCAAACTCCATGAATGCCATATATAAAAAGTAACCCGCTTGTAACTTCTGATCAGTATTAAATTACTCTTTTCCGATTCGAAAGTGCCCAAAAATTGAGTGTCTTTTGCGATACAAAGCGCCGAAGTTACTATTTCTGGTTCCTTCCCGCAAGGTTCCACCTGAAGCCGCCATTATACAGTCTCGTTTTATCGATGAACTCTTCTACTGGCGCATATCCAGTCATGAGCCCTGTGATAATTTTCATTTCCTCCCCATTTCAAATTAACAAGTCTGCTGTCCTTTGATGTAATATTTACCTTGTCTCTTACCTGGAATGCTATCTATTTTTCTAGAATCCAGTCTTCTATAGTTGCGTACTGAACGTTTCGATAATTTCAGAGTCTGTCCTGGATCGGTTTCCGATCCTCTTTTTGCGAGCTCCTCGGTATTCTCATTTTCTGCAATTCCCTGGTGTTCGGGTACCCAAATTAGCTCAACGTAATTTCGTTCTGCCAGTGTTTTCTATTGTTCTGGCAGTTCAACAAAATATGGATCTTTTCGTCTTTCACGGCCCTCCCATTGTTTTTCTCCGCATTTTGAAGTATTCCGTAGATCTCTAAAAAAAGAAGAATGGATACCCAGAAAATACTCCTACTCCCGCACCATTTTCTGTGTCAGAGTCTCTAGGATGGTATCAAGTTCTACGTTATTCCATTCGGTTCTGTTTGATATTGATACTTGAATGGCTGCACAAGGGAATACATTTTATTGCCCCTGCAATACATATGAAGCCAAGTCTATGGATTTCGCCAAATTTCGTTGTATCTCTTGCCACCATACTAAAAAAGCGTACCTTATGGCCGGCTCCAGTGGTCACAATCAGTGGTCACTTTTGCCAGATGTTGGTTTTAGTTCAATTTTGAGTTCAGTATTACCCCAAAATATTGGTCCTTTCTCTTAGTCTGAGTGTCTCCCCAAAGCCTCATTAGCACTAGTGCCTCACATTTCCGTCTTCTAGTGAATATTATTATGGACGCTTTTTGAGGGTTGATATTCACTCCCTCCAAGTCCGTCAAACTTGTTTCACTTCCCCTGTGCCAGGAGTACAATGTCATCAGCTTACCCAAGGGCTTTGTGTCCTTTTTCTTACGTCTATGGCTAGTTTCCACCGAACTGGTAAAAGGATTATACCCTCTGCGGGCATCCTCTGGCCATCCGAGCTACCACTACTACTACCATTGAAAATGTGTGAATCATTCTCTTTTTTAGCATTGAGCTTATCCAGTCCCCGCATGGATCTCCAAGCCCTTTCTGTCGAGGAAACCTGATGAAAGAGTATATGGGAGTGTTGTGAAAAGCTCCTTGTATGTCTAGAGAAGCCGCGGATAGAATTTTCCAGCGTGTCCCCAACTCTCTAAACTAGTTTCAGGTGTATTGGTCACGGTGGTGCAGTTGTGCACCTCTTTTATGTGTTTATCCAGCAGTCTTCAGTCCAAAGGAGATGAGACTGATAGGTCTTAGGGAGTTTTCCGTATTTCACAGAACCTAAAATTGTTATGTTTGGTGAATATATAAAACTAATAGCTTTACCAAAAGAAAGCCGATTGGATACAATTCAATAAATTACAAAATAATGAGAATAAAATGGATCGTTTTCTGGAAGAAACAGGGACAAAACAATCATGTATGGAACACACTCTTCCGCAATTTAAGTATTTGAATTCAGAGAACTCTCATATCGATTTTATTTTCCTATTGAGTTTCCTTTTTCAACAATCGATTATCCAATCCACAACACTTCCTAACAATTTTTGGATGATATGAAGTATAATCGATGTGGAAGTGATTTATCGAAATTATTTTTGGCTGTACATTCAAAAAGCTTCGAACAACGAACTTTGAAGTATCTCTGTTGGATCGTAAAACGCCAGTTATCCCAAATATCAGTATATATTCCTCAAATCAAATTTTTTCGAACTACTAATGAACTAATTACGATTGGATGATCAATTAAGTCATATTGATCGAGTGGACAATACATACAACATATCTGTCATAACGTATGTGCCTAAATTACCATTTGAATCACCGTAATCACGTCACTGGTGATTATTAACTAATCGCTCCTCTGAACTGTGGCCGACCCACATTGCATCACTCATTGTTTTGTGTCGATATTGTATTCCCCACTAATTAAACTTTTTTCGGAAAATGTTTCATTACGATAGTATTCATCATAAAATGCTCGACTCGCTCGAATCATATCATCAATTCATGATATTCCCCACTCAAAAAATGAACAGTTTCCACCGATGCATTTTAGATAATATGTTGGAAATGGGTAAACAAATGATGGATAGTCCAACAGGAAAGGTAGTATCGATATTGTCAATCAATCAAAGGTCGACGAAATGAACTTATCAAGAATTGAAGGAATTCCTGAAAGATTTTTTTTTACTTTTTCACGATCACATTCAATTTGTCCTAGACTGGATGAATCTTCTTTTCCTTTGATTATTTCAATAAAATTCATTCATTTCAATAGCGCAACGAAATAATTAGTTACTTGCTACAGGATTTGCGAAGTAGCCTTGAAGGACTTTGTGCAGTAATCCATTGGATGTAATCCCTTGCCGGCGAGGCATCAGCCTGAGAAGTAGTTGTTTTCCGATGGATATTCGACCATCATACATCTATTGTATATGTTACAGACTTTTTTCCTTTTTTGCAGATATCTATTCTGAGACTCAGGATGACATGCCCAAGTTGCTAATGTTTTAGTTGCTGTAGTTCAGTCGAGATGGCGTTAGCAATGATGTTTTCCATTCTGTTAATGCAATCCCAATGAATGCTGAGAAATGGATGGATTGTTTCAATCAGGTACGCAGACATTTGTCATCTGTCTGCTTGACCTACCCTGTACTGATGAGGGGCAAATACCCCGAAACCGGTGTGGAAGTGGTCAGCCTGAGTGAAGTGGTTAATATCCATTCCGCAATAAACATTTGTAAAGTAATCATCTCGTAGCTTTGGCGCTCGCGCCGCCATATTGAAAAAATTACGCATATAAACAGTTTTTTGACAATATCTCATTTCCGAATCATTTCACGATGATAATAGTTATGTAATAAAATAAACTAGAGAAAATTTCCTACAATTTATTTTCCTACGTTTTTTTTTTCTCTAAAATGAATAGTTTATGCGTACGAGGACCACAAAGTCACTCCAATATCCATCTAGTATCGCATCAATTCAAAACTCGTACTCATGATTCAGTCTAGATGTGTGTTGCTTTGCGGCACTCGTACGCTAAAACTATTCATTTTACAAAAAAAAACGGAACATGAATTGTTTAATTTATTACATAACTATTTTCATCGTGAAATCAGTCGGAAATGAGATATTGTCAAAAAACTGTTTTTAGGCGCGAGCGGCGAATGGAAAATTCGGAAAGAGAACGTCGAAATTTATAAAAATACCAATTTTCAAAACTCGCCGAAAACTTTTCAGGTAATCCCCGTTGACTCCCCTTCTCCCCCTTCGTGCATTTATGACGTTTGAATGACAACCAAATCTACTGGAATCTTCCACGTGCAGTGTTATTTCAAATAATTATAGAAATATTTTTACTGTGAGTTTTTCCTGAAAAATTCCATAAGAATAACTCATAATATAACAAATGAAATCCATTCATCGTGGGGAAAAACTATTTTCCCAGCATGCATTCGGGTGCTATATCTCACAGAACAAATTAGTGTGAAACTGGGATAATTTATCCGTCAAATTTGAATATGCAAAATATGTTAGGTAAACTTTGGAATATAAACTTTTGATTGAAACTAATTCGGGTCCCTGGTCATATTTCTGTTTGAATTGCTAATCATTTTGCATATTCCAATTAACTTGATGATTCAGACGCTAGCTTAATCATTCAACGAAATGAGAATAATTTGCTCCTAACAAACGGATCCCGGAAATATTAAATATCTGCCTTTTTAATTCAATTAACCGTGAATATGATGAATGAATTTCATGCACGGTTTTTTTTTTGTTCTTTGATAGTGAATCCAGATATAAACCAAATAAAGGTATCTTGCGAAACAAACTAAAAAATAATCCGTAATACGAAATTGCCTATGGAAAATTTAAAAGCAAAGATACAAAAAAAAACGAAGAAACCATCAAGGCTACAGGATAGAGGGAGCCATCTCACACAGCCTGACTCAACTTGTAGCATATGCGGGTAATATAGCACTAATGAAAAAAATAGAAGAGGCATTGAAGAGTCACTTCAGAAACTGGCAAAGGTGGCAAAAGGAAGAGGCTGGGAAATAAATCCAGCGAAAAATAATTAATTCCAGAAAAAAATATTTCCAAGATGTCCTTCTCATTTTCCCTCATACATTTTTTTCGCCTTCACCTGAGCAAAACCAATTGAGAAATTGATGACATCCCAACAACTGACTCCACAGCTGTTTCAATAGTCCATTTTTCACAACCAGGGAATCCTACTGTGTGCCCTCATTGCCCTGAAGGTGGAATTCCTTTCGGAAATATATCTCCAGGGGGTCTGCTACCCAGGTATCACAGTGACGTCGACATGACGTCCCAATTTGGTCAAATAATTGACCAACTGACGCCAAAAAGTGACGTCTCAGAGTATCTGAAAAGACGTCAAAATGTCACAGCCACAAGACGTTCATCAGCAGGACGTCACTCTGACGTCCGAAAAATGACCTATAAAAGACGATATTTTGAAAACCTTCAAAACCATAAGAAGACCTCAGTCGAATGAACAATAAATGACGTCATACGAAAGACAGTCTCGGGCCTCTAGAAACTTTCAGTTTTTATGAGGAAATTGATAGTTTTAGGGAAGTAAAATAAAATAAGCTGAAATATATTATGGAATTTATTAAACATAAAGAAATAATGTATATCCAGATCAACAATTGAAAAAATATCAATTCGCTACAAAAAGAATCATATCTTTGCAATGGTTTATTCTCTCTGAATTGAATTGGGTATTTCTCTTTTACATAGGACATTATTTGTTGATGAATCCGACAGAGTAACACCAAACGACAGCGCAGACACAAATAAACTAACACCAAACCACCAAACTAAAACAACAACAAAAGCAGCAAGTGGTGCCGGTTCGTAGAACTATAATCTTTGCCGGTAATGTGACATGACGACTGTCTGACCGGCGGACCGAACCCAGCCATGTCCGACCGCGATACCTACGCTACCGCGCCAAAGTTGCCAGGTCAAAGAAAATTTTATTTTATTCCAACAAAATTTTTGAAGAATACATAACTTCTTCAGATTTGACCGATTGACACGCTTTTTATAATGAGATTTTTACTTGACAAAATCAAACAAAGGATATTTGACTACTATCTAGTGACAAAATAAAAATAAAATGAATCAACCTAACGTATATTTTTAGCCCACTCGAACTCTTTCGTTTTCATTTTTGAGAACATTTCCACACTTCCAGACACAAATAATCCATGATTATTGACAGTTTGGTGTTTGAGATTGTGAATTATGACAAGACGACTCATCTCATTGGAATTTGTCATCCACTACGTACTGATTATTGATGGTATTCTAAAATTTTGAATTAGGTCAGCCTATTTCTTATCCATATTCCGTCGAATATTAATTAAGTTTTCTCTGTTCCTCAAATTGAAAGTAATTTTGAATTCCTCATTCCTGGGGATTTTTGTTTTTATTGGCAACGTCGTCCGCTACCACGGCTTTCAACATGTGGTGTTTTCACGGTACTTATGCAGGCCCAATGTTAGAGGAGATGGAATTCCCTGTTCAAACCGATCAACTGCTAGCGTGGGATTACATATCAGATCCAAACTTCTTCCAAGATGAAGAAAATAAGGGAGGTGTTTCACTTTTGAGTTTATTATTCTATACGTCGGTGGAGATTTTGATTAGACTTTTTGATTTGATAGTTGATCCTACGTTAATATAACAGAACGCTTCATACAACGCGCCCTTGATAATTGTTCTCGAATTGCTGACAGAAGGGGTCCAGATTTCTGTAATCATGGATCCTGGACTCTTTTTAACCGACGAAACTAAAAAGGAGGAGGTTCTCTAGTCGACCCGTATTTTTTTTTCCATCATTTTTTTTTTATGTATGATTACGCATAACTTTTTACTGAGGCGTCCGATTCCGATAATTCTTTTTTCAGTGGATAGGGTGTACTTCGAAGGTGGTCTCATTTGAATTTAAAAGATGAAATCCACCCCTAAGGGTAGCAAAATGAAGGATATTGATCACTCACCCTCTGAATTCTGGTCCGTTAACCGATTCTATCAGGCATAACTTTGTACTGTGTTCTTCGATTTGGATGATTCTTTTTTTAATAGATAGGGTATACCTTATATTTAGATTCCGGATGGAATTGTATACCCTTACGGGTGGAAAAATAGGGGATAATTGATTTTTCACTTATGAACATTGGCACACACATACGTAGTTGACAATGACAGATCGCTACTGACATTATTTCTGTTACACATATACAAAGTAATGAAATGAACTAACCAGAACAACAAAAATAATTTATATTACAACAAATAGTAAAAGTAGATAATCATATTATTTAACTGGTAATAGTTGAAGTAAGGTGGGTAAGTAAGTATTTTGGAAGTAATCAAATAACAGATAGGTAGTAATTAGTATATTTCAGCCATAAAAAATTTAAAAATTAAAACTTTTCAACAAAAAATTAAACCGACGAAATACGGAACTGAAAAGTAAAAAATAAAATAAACCTTCTTAGTCTCAGTAACTAAGCTCCTAAACTAATGTAAGTAACTGACTTTGAGTCGGCGCCAAACAAACAATCAACGAACATCATTAAATTACTTCAAAAAAATTATCAGAATGTCACCGCGCAACTCGATGCCATCATTTTACGCCTTACCTAATTCATTTGCTTGTTTGTTTGGCGCCGACTCAAAATTAGTTACTTACATTAGTTTAGGAGCTGAGTTACTGAGACTAAGAAGGTTTATTTTATTTTTTACTTTTCATTTCCGTATTTCGTCGGTTAAATTTTTTGTTAAAAAGTTTTTATTGTCATCAATTTTCAAATGACAAATAGTTGACTATGCAGGGACGTCATTGTGACCTCCACTGAAATACGTCAATTTGACGTCAAGAAATATGTCGTAATTTTTCGGTCTCATTGTGGTCGAGGACGTCACGGACTCAAATAAGACGTCATTAGGACGTCATTTCACTAATCTGTGCTACCTGGGTAGTTCGCCCTCTTCCCAGTGTAGAAAGTTTCCAATGTTTGGACCGGTTTCTTGGTCCTGTCTCAAGTGTGTGTCCTAGTCGTCTTCAATCAACAGTCTTTTCCAGCTAATATCGCTGACTCCTTCATGGCATTCAATACGTTGACAATGCTCTCATGCTTCTGGACACGGTTTTCTAGATTAGGCTAAGATAATTATGTAGTCGTTCTTGGCGTTGTTCAGTTTTTAGTGTTGTACTCTGTGGCAAATATTTTCGATTCTATGTATTTCGAGTCATGATTGGGGTTTTTTGTGTGGTTGTTGAGTGCTGTTTTTGAATATTCATGAGCTTTCAAGGGGTTTTCAAGTTTTACTGAATTTGGAAGTTGATTTTCATGGGAATTCCATATTAATTAACGCCTTTCATAGGTCCCCCTCCACTTGTATCGAACATTTCAATAACAATCTAAAAAATCACAAAAATAAATATAATATTTTTGTTGGAGATATCAACATTGACATTCTCGACGAAAATGACGATAATGTCAACGATTATTTAACCAATATGGCAGAGTATGGATACATACCTCTTATAAATGCACCCACACGCCTAAAATTCTGTCTTGACCACATCTTCATGAGAAAAAGTGGCCAAAATACTGAAAATATAATACCTATCGTAACCTGCTCAGACATCACAGATCACTCAACCATCATTGTCCAAATAATAACTGATGAAAATAATTACAGAAAAATTAATGAGAGAAAAACTATAAAACGTTTCAATGAGAAAAAATTTGTGGAAAAAATAAAGAATACAAACTGGTCAGACAATATGTTAGAGAACGACTTGGTAAAATGACTGAGGAATTTGTGATGACTTTACAAAACGAAATTGAGCAATGCACTAGTCATATACCAATAAAAGGAAATAAAAAAAGAGGAAAGACTGGATATCGACATCTCTGATTAAGTCGGTAAACAAGAAAAATTGTTTGTACCTTCAGTTGAAAAAATATCCGAATAATATAGACCTAAAAACCGAATACAAAAATTATAAGAACACTCTCAATAAACTTATACAAAAAACCAAAAACGAATACTACAAAAACAAAATCAACGAAAACAAATATAATGCTGGCAACTTGTGGAAACATATAAATGAAATGTTTTGTGAGGACCTAAAAGTGGGAATACATTCCATAAAAAATCAAAAAGGAGATATAACCTATGATATGAATGAAATAGTTGATACTTTCAATAGCACTTATACGGGAAAAGAACTAGCGAAAAGAATAAAAAGGTCATCAAATTATGAATTTAGGCAATATATAAATAAAAACTCAATATTTCTCAATCCAGCAAGTAAAACAGAAGTTTTAAATACAATAAGGGAGCTAAAAAATCATAAAGCACCCGGAATAGACAACATAAAAAGTGAAACATTAAAACTAATAGCTGAGTACATTGCTAGACCGATAGCATACATATTCAACCAGGCAGTGGAAAAGGGAGACTTCCCATCGTGTTTGAAACTATCAATAGTTACTCCTATATATAAAAATGGTTGTAGAGATGAAGTGATTAACTATAGACCGGTATCCTTGATAACAAACCTGAACAAGATCATAGAAAAATTGATAAAAGTTAGATTAAACTCATTTCTCAAAAAATATAAATTATTATCCGAATCACAATATGGTTTTCAAGAAGGAAAATCTACCCAAAACGCAATATTACAACTTACACACCTAATCTATGATGGCCTTGATAAAAGCAAACCAACAATAGGAGTCTTCATTGATTTGTCGAAGGCATTCGATACTGTAAACCACTCAATCCTATTGAGAACTCTAGAGAATATGGAAATGAGAGGAAACACATTGAATCTATTCGAATCTTATCTAGAAAATCGGGAACAAATAGTAAGAATAGGAAATATAATGAGTAGTAAAAAGACAATTGAATGTGGAGTACCGCAAGGAACGGTTCTAGGACCAATACTATTCTGCATATACGTCAACGAATTATTTTCAATAGGTACTAGTGGCAGAATAATTAGTTTTGCAGACGATACTGCTGTTTTTTATTCTGGAGAAACATGGTTGGAAGTCAAAGAACAAACTGAGAGGGACCTGGAATTTATTAAAGATTGGTTCGACTACAAACAGCTCTCCTTAAACTTTAAAAGAACCTACTATCTACCGTTCTGTAACTACAAATCTTCTTTACCAAATTTCGAATTCATTACACTGCGAAGTACATTCAGAATATACTCAGCAACACATATAAAATATTTAGGAGTTATCATAGACTCTCACTCAAGATGGAACTTTCACATGAAACTCCTTGTGAAAAAATTGAGAATTGTTTCATATAAGTTCCGTCAGCTCAAAGACAGGCTAAATCAAGAACAAAAAAAAATCATTTACTATAGTCTGGCACAAAGTCACCCAATATACTGCCAAATAGGGTGGGGAGGAGTATCAAAAACTTACTTGCGCCCATTAGAAGTTATCCAAAAAATATGTATAAGACTAATATTGAATAAGCATTTTCGATATAGTAGTGACAAATCACATGAAGAATCCGGTATATTTGACTTGAGGCAATTATTTTATAAAACACTTGCCTTGAATCAATATAAAGATTTACAAAAACTCAATAGGCCAAGCCATAACTACATCACACGCCACAAAAATAATTATACCATTCCATTTGCATTCAGAACTATAGGGCAGAGATCTTATCGTTTTCTAGGTCCAACAGTGTTCAACTCCTTACCAGAAAATATACAAAATACCCATTCACTTTCTCGATTGAAAAAAGTTATTCATAGATTTATATCATGTAAGCCTCGTAGAAGTATTAGTGACATCTTTGACCGGAAAAATTAGGTTTCTACAACAGATCCATCATGAATCATATGACCCGAATTGTATAATTCCTCACCCAATCAGAAGATGAAAAAAAAGTAATTCCATCAATTTCAAACATATTGATCGAGTTTTTATTCTATAATTGTGTGATTTTATTTTTGTGAACTAAAGTTCATAAATTCAATATGACGGCTCCAAGATGACGTACGAGTTTTGTGATTATGGTCCGATTCTATTGAAAATTGGTATGTGGTGTTCCGTGGTATTGGAGGTGACAGACGAGTTTTGTGATTATGGTTCAAAATTGGTGTGGGGGTTTTTGGGGTCAAAAATTAAAATTTTTTTGCGAATGAGTTTTGTGGTTGAAGTCCGATTCTATTCAAAATTGGTGTGAGGGTTTTTGTGGTCGGAGATTATGATTTTTTTGTCAAAATTCATAAATTCAAGATGGCGGACAAGTTTTTTTATTATGGTCCGATTCTATTCAAAATTGGTGTATGGGGATTTTTGAGGTCGAGGATTATGAATTGTTTGTCAAAATTTATGAATTTGAGATGGCGGAGGAGTTCTGGGATTTATTGAACGATTTCATCTATCTAGAGGTTGTAAAGGGCGGAAAGTATAATTTTTCGTTGATTTTCGATAATTCCAGATGACGAATTTAATAACTGAAGATAATTGAATAAAACATTATTGAAAACATTTTTAAATGATAATCTTTTATTCTAATGCACTAAAAAGGAAAAATAACGGCTTTCCAATCTGTTACTCACAGATTAACCCACGTCACACATTTGAAAAACTATTTTTTTTTTGGTGCGGTCGAATGAAGGTGGTAGTCGAAAAGTTTTTTTCAATCAATTGATTTTGGAACAAGTTTCATTGGACTGAAAGTCTTATTATTATTATTACATGAAGGAACGTATCCAACCAGAATATATAGTTGCACTCTGTCTATCATGTTAAAATATTGCAATTGGAATTTGTCCCATTTCAAATCGACTCTGAACAAGATACTGAGACGTTCGGTCGATGTATATTTTATTGCATGAGGAGTGGTTACACCGAATTTGATATATTATGATTGTTTTTCGTTGTGGGGGGTTCCAGGTTTTAATATGGAAAATACGGGGGATAAGGTTTTCGAGCTTGTGGTTGACTTTCATATTATGTGGTTTTAATAGTTCACTTACTTTTTCTGATGAACCTTTGGTTTAGGGGGTGGAGACGTGAAAGTTATCGTCAGGAAGTTTGAGCGGATAGTTTAGTTTATTGTTAATTTTTTTTATTCGTTCTTTGAAGATATTGTCCACTAATTTTGTGATATAGTTACTGAGTTGAGTGCCTTTTTTGCTTTTTTCATTGGTTCTGGCCTGAAAATTGGATCGCTCAGGATTGACGCTCTATCTGCAAGTCCAATGATTACTGAGTTTTTTTGGAAATGAGGTGGTGGGATTCAAAATTGACGTATTTACTGCACAAAGTTTTTTTAGTGTGCCATTCCGTTTTGGATTTCATTATTTATATAATGTAAGGTGAGAACTGGAAAGTTTTTATTTTTTGCTTTCCGGTTTTGTAAGTGTTTTGAGTGGAATGTGTTGAAACTATTGATAGTATGATCTACTTAGTTTTCTGGAATTATTAGTGAACAGTCGTCAACATAGTGTAGATTAAGTGGAAGTGTGTAGTGAAGCTCTTGTATCACAGATATTTCTAGATATTCCATGACTAGTTTTGCGATTACACTAGGAATTGGGAGTCCCATTGTACAACCATCTATTTGTGTTTTGAAAATTGTAAAATGTTGAGGATAGTGCAGTTTCGGTAGCTTCCCAGAAATATATTAGGGACCTTTTTGTGAATGTGTTTATCTCGTTCCATTTTTGTGAAATTATATTTTTTACAACATCTAATGGGATGTTAGTATAAAGAGAGGTCACATCAAATGACACTGAAAGGTGATTGTCAGGAATTTTTTAATTGTTTATCAAGGATTTAAGTGCCAAGAGTATTTCATGTGATATGGGTTCTGGTTAGTAATAAAAGGGATATTTGGGGAGACCATAAATTGTTGGTTGATGTGCGTTATGAATTTTTAGTTCGGTTGCTGTTCCTTCAGTTATGGGGTTGTTTTATTCCAATTTTTTTTATTATATTATTGTTTGCATTGTGTAGGTGAGATCGTTATTGATTTTTTGGTAGATATTCGTATTGGAAAGAAGATTTTCTATTTTTTTGTCATAGCCTTCTGTGGTCATGATAACTGGTTTATTACTCTTATCCGGTTTGAGGTTTTTTTATGTTTGGGAGTTCTTTCAAGAATTGTTTCATTGTTTTGTATTTTTTTTCGAAAATAATTTGAGTTGTGGATAAATTTTTCGTTTTGTTTTTGTAATCGGTTAGGATATTTGATAAGTTAGAATGGATTTAGTTTTTTTGCTTTGTTGTAAGAGAGTTATGCTTATTTCGATACTGCTAATGATATTGTGTATAGGAATATTGTAGTCTCGAATGAAAAATCTGATCCACGAGCTTGAATTCTCTTTCACATCATGGTTATGTTTGTCGAATTTTCAATCGATTCTTCAGGATGTATCGAGGAAGAAGATTCATTCGATTCAGCAATGTATATTTGTCAATTTGTTATTTCGAAAGAGTGTTTCATTTTTTTGGTGCTCGTTATTGAAAAATATTTCAGCAATATTTTTTAGAAGTATATTCAATATGATCTTTTTGTGAGGTTTATGTCACTTTCCGTTTGTTTGATGATGATGTGACTTTCTTGAACCTGGAGTATATAATTGAGTTCCGAGTTCCACTTGGGGGTTTGGTTCGTATCGAAAATAATAATCTTTCTTTCAAATGATGATTTTTTGGAGTTACCACAGTGAGTAAAATACTAGAACCACATAACATCGAAGTCAGTCACAAAAGCTCGGAAACCCTATGTAACAGTAGCTTAGATCGTCGAAGAAATTAGGTACGTAGGGATTAATTTGAGGAATTATACTAAACGCAAAAAAAGTTACTTTATTAGCTTCACCTGAATGTATGAATGTAAGTAATGGAATCTTCGAAATTAATTTTCACCCACTTCCAGACATCCGAATTATTCAAAAGTTTGCACACCTATTAGGAACCAATGACAAAATAATAATTTCACCAAGATCGTCGGAAAAAATCCTTTAAATTTCAAAGATATGGAAGTCCGGTCCTGTCTAGAACCTGGACAGCCGTGCCGTGAGAGCCGATGTACTGGAAGTACTGGGCACTTTGCTTGCCTCCATTGGAGATGACCTGATCAAACTCCCAGCTGTAAGTTATCTATTATCAGCTTGAACCAAAGAGAATGAAGGCTCAAGTGAGCATGCTCCTCCCAAATGGCAGAAAAAGGAGATATTCACTACACTCCCAGTGCCTAAGGGTAACTCAAACCCAGCTATTCCTCCTACCGCATTTCGTAGAAAAAATTCTTAAAATATCAAAATTTCGAACAAATTTGAACAATTGACATCCATGCCAGAAGGTGAAATGCTCGCAATTTTGCTTCAGTTCAGGAGCTGAATCAGCTCTGGGGCGTCTTTTGAATGTAGGCCCTGAAATTCTAGTAATAGGAGACCCCGCGTCAAAGATATTGCGAATGCACTGGTCATTCTCAGCACATTCGCCACAACTTCCATCTCATGTGGATGAATTAATCGAGTTTTTGTCCCTTAGTCTTTTTTAGTCTTTGTGGCAATAAGAACTAAAAAGTTAAAAATAAAATTATAGTTTGAAAAAACTCAAAAACACGCTTATATAGCAATAAGGACTAAAAAGTTGAAAATAATAAAAATGAAGTCATTGACCAAAATAAATTTTCTCATGTAAAAAAAGGGAGTAAAGAGCATCCCACGCTTCTTCACATAAGTGAACAATTTTTGGTAATTTCTTTTTATTATTTTCAACTTTTTAGTCCTTATTGCTAGATGAGCGTGTTCTGTTAGTTTTTTCAAACTTTAATTTAATTCTTAACTTTCTATTCCATATTGCTATAAAGGGCTAAAAAAGATTGAGGGAGAAAAACTCGAATGTGTGCTGAGAATGACTGTACATTCGCCATATCTTTGAAATGTAAATTATCCTAAAAAATTATGTAAATTATCCTGAGAATTTCAGGGCCGACATTCAAAAGACGCACCAGACCTTTCTGCTCCTGAACTGAAGTAAAATGACGGGCATTTCGCCATCTGACAAGGATGACAGTTGTTCGAAATTTTGAGTATTTCTCCAAGCTGAGGCATTATAGGGACTACGATTTTACAACTTCTACGGAATGCGGTAGGAGGAATGGCTGGGTTCAAGTTACCCTTAGGCACTGGGAGTATAGGGAATATCTCCTCCTTCTGCCATCTGGCAGAAGCATGCTCACTTGAGCCATAATTCTCTTTGGTTCTAGCTGATAATCAAGAACTTACAGCTGGAATTTTGATCAGGACATCTCCAATGGAGGCAAGCAAAGTGCCCAGTTCTTTCAGTAGAGAACCGATTTCTGTAAGCACCGATTCCGTGAAGGCCAGATTGCAATTTCCAGCGGGTTGTTTGTAGGTTCAATCTTTAATTGTGTATGTACAGGGGGTTCGATCTCCACGCTTCGAAGGTACAAGACCTCTTCCGGACTGGATAACGCTTTTAAATCGCTAACGATTTTTCACACGGCTGTCCAGGTTCTAGGCAGGACCGGACTCCCATATCTTTGAAATTATTTTTTTCTGAAGATCTCGGTGAGAATATCAGGTCATTGCTATGAAATTATTGTAATGACATCGGTTCTCATCTCATCGATGCAAAGTTTCTGATAATTCGGACTTCTGGAAGGGGGTGGAAATTAATTTCAAAGATTCCATCACCTACATTTATACATACATACATACAGGTGAGGAAGGCGCCGCGGGAAAAAAAGATCTCAGATTGTTTTTCGCTAAAACCGATACTGAAGGTATTTGAACGGGTTTTGACGAAAAGATACGGGCGACTCGATCATTTTCTGTTGAACGTCTCCGAAGCTCTGTGTCCCCGTAAATGTTTGGTGAATGTGTGAAAAAGGCCATTCAGATGTTAGAAATTTTTTGTTTTGCCTTAATCTCGAGCAGCCCCATTTGGGGAGTTGAACTTTGTAAACTCAGAAGGACTGATTAATGTGGCTAAATTCTTTTTTCCACTCTATCACAAATTTCATATCACATATCTAGTTAATATTCGATTGCTCAGAAACTTCCTATGGGGAAGAATCCCACATACGTTGGAAAGTTATTTGGGGAGGGAATAAAAACTTTCGTCACACAGAATCGGGCAACAAGGAAATAGTCGTTGCCCACCATACCAGTCAACAAAAAAGGAACGGCGGTGAAAACACGTAAGTTTAGATCTTTCCATTCAATGTCACCAAAGTATCAGTTCCACCAGTCCAATAACTTCGCGGCGGAGTATCCAGACGGTCCAGTATTGTAATTTTTTTATCAACCTTCATAACATAGTTTACCTGAGCATCAACTAAAACTGTATATTTCAATATCGACAAAAGTGTAAACCAAATATATGGGTACCAAAAGTAAATTGTAAATGTAAATTACAACTCAAATAATCCCACTTCGTCTATATTGTGTGAAATTTCATAGTAGTAAATCATTGAACCCATCATATAGTTTGATTTATAACATTTTGAATTTTCTTCCGGTTCTTAGTTCTGCCTTAAAAAAAGTGGCGCCCAAATAGAAACGAAAATTCATTTATTCAAATTTCGTAACATCATGCCCGCTATCGAACAATAAAAAGAAGCCGCCGCAATTATGTGACAAAAAGAAAAAGCTGGGCCACACCTGTCCAGAGTATTTTCCAAATTGAAACCTGAAATCCCCCACAACAACAAAAAACACACAAAATACATAAAAATTATGTGTAACCACCACATTGGCCAAACGTCTCAGTATCTTGAAAACTGGTTCAAAGCTCATACATATTAAAAAACTTCATCAACAGCACTCAACAACTACACAGAATCCAAAATATTGGCCACAGACTAAAACACTAAAAAAATAGAATTTCTAGAAATGATGAACAGCTCAAACAATGGAACACTTCATTTTTTATTCTTGTTTTATACCCCCGCCTCCATATCCCCACATCACAGTTAGTCTACGTAAATTAAAAATGATAAGGTACAAGGAAAATGTTTACATAGAAACCTTCCCTACCTTCTGGCAAGTGCAGAAGTCAGTCCCGGGCGCTGAGATAACTTTAAATTTATTAATTCAACTAAACCTGGTAGCTCATTTGGATGAAAGCTCGCTTCCAAAGTACAAGGACCCGGGTTCGATCTCGAGCTGGGTCACGCAAAAATACATTTCTTTTTAAATTTCTTATTACCCTCAAATCAACCACAGAACTTCTACAAGTGGCATAAATTTCAATTGTTCTATTATGATCAAATTACACATCTTTCCCATAAGCAAATCGCAGGAAGGGATATATACATTATTTGACAATTTATTTTTACAGAGGGTATCGCAAAACATCGCCCTTCACGGGGGCGTACGATGGTTTTTCCATTTTATCATTGAAGTTTGAAATTAATTGCATTGTAAATTTTCAGGTATCAGAAGTATACAGTCCTTCTCAAAAGTCCACTCCCCCCCTCTTATTTTTGGAACGGTTATACATAAACAAGTGAAATTTGGAAACTGAATATAAAAGGTTCTGAACTTCCCTACTAGTGATGATAGATGACGAAATCGTCAGAAATGACGTCACAAGGCCATTGTGGCCAATAATTTTTAATGGAACCCTACGGCAAGCGACACCTCTTTTGAAAGGTATCGAAAAAACCTATTCAATGATACTAATTTTGTTTGTGTTTATGGCAGTTTTGGCAACTCGCTTTTAAAAAACGCAAAGCTGTGATGATTTAAATCAGTTAATACTAAAATTCCAAATTCAAGCTCCGCCTCTGGATAGTTGTCAAATAAGCTGACGTTTTTGTTAGTCTCCCTAATTCGACGTTTTTGTAATTGTCCAAGTTTTTGTACATTTAATATTTTGTGTATTGTTGATCGAACGTTTAACTGTTTGGGCAGCTTTTGGTACTTTTAATATTTTTGAACATTTTAATAATTTGTTAAACTGTTGTGAGCCGAACGTTTAAGTGCTTCAAGAAGCGAAATAGTACGTGCTTTAGGTGACAAAGTAGCAGCGATCCTAATTCTTGGTGAAACTGGACAAAATATTCATGCAGCAGAACGCATATTCAATGAGAGGTTTCCCGATCGCCCCGTTTCGACGACTTATTTGAGGGAGCTTCTTCGTGAGTTTGAAACAACGGGTAGTATTAATGATGCGAAACGATCTGGCAGACCACAAATTTCTGATAAGAAAAAAATTGATATACTGACAGAAGTAATAGTTAATCCTACTTCTTCAACAACTCACGTTGCATCTACCTGTGAAGTCAGTCGAAGTACAGTACACAGAGTGTTGAAAAAAAACAAATTTCATCCATACAAATCAAAAATGGTTCATCAACTCTCAGACGACGACCCAGACCGAAGACTAGAATTTTGTGAAAATATGGAAACTAAAATAAACCAACAGCCAGACTATGTCAAAACAATTTGTTTTAGTGACGAAAATACTTCCTATCTAAATGGAAATGTAAATACACAGAATGTGAGGTATTGGAGTGACGCAAATCCTCACCTGTTTCGTGAAACACATACCCAATTTCTCCAGAAGGTGAATGTTTGGGCAGGTATCCTGGAAAACCACATCGTTGGGCCTCTTTTTTCAAATACTAATTTAACTGGTGAGGTTTATCTGGAGCTGTTGCAAAACCCAATAGAACCGTTAATCCTTGAAATTTTGGGAGATAATCCAGATGAATTCGGCAATTTGGAAATAACATTCCAACAGGATGGTGCTCCTCCACACTATTACGGTGCAGTGGGACGGTATTTGGATGAGGAGTATCGTGGTAGATGGATTGGACGACGAGGTTCAACGGAATGGCCAGCTCGATCACCGGACCTCACACCTTTGGATTTTTTTCTGTGGGGGTACCTTAAATCGAAGGTTTACGCCACTGAACCTGACAATATTGACGTTTCAAAACAACGTATTGTTGCAGAATGTGAGGATGTTTCCGCAGACATATTTGCAAAAGTACGAGAAGAATTTAAAAATAGGATATTTCACTGTCAGAAAGTAAATGGAGGTCACTTCAAGCAATTTCTTTGAGTAGATACTGATTCTTAAATCTGTAATTAATATCATACTGAATGGAATTTAAATTTTTATGTTTACTAATGAGCCATTAAAACTGCCATAAACACAAACAAAATTAGTATCATTGAATAGGTTTTTTCGATACCTTGCCGTAGGGTTCCATTTAAAATTATTGGTCACAATGACCTTGTGACGTCATCTTTGACGATTTCGTCATCTATCATCACTAGTAGGGAAGTTAACAACCTTTAATATTCAGTTTCCAAATTTCACTTGTTTATGTATAATCGTTCCAAAAATAAGAGGGGGGGAGGGGGGAAGGGACTTTTGAAAAGCACTGTATACGGAATCACATTGAAAAAAAAATCTGTCAATAGAACTCAATTCGAGTTGCAATTCGACAGTAATCGCAAATATCTGTACAAATGCATATTCAGCAGTTCCTACGGATCTTGAACATACTGATTGTGGCTGGATTTATCAGTTGAATATGTTATACTAATATAAATAACGAAGAATCTGAATCTTGTCATAAATTGAACAATTTTCTAACAACGTTACATCTGGCAATAATTTCTTATATGTAAATATTCCTATCAAAAATATGTGTCTGACCTCTTTGGTTGGTGTCTTGCTTTCCCAGTGTCATGTGCGTTGGCTTCGCATCCTACAAGTTATGACAGATTCTTTGACAGTACTTTATTAGCTTTTGTATTTCAGGAGGAGGTGCAAGCCTGCCTCGATCTATCCATAGCCATAGGCTATCAACACATCCTGCCGTTTCTTCTCATATTCGAGGTATGCTCGAATTGGTCATAAATTCGGAATCACAGAAAATAAAAAAATAAAATTCTTACCATAATACCCGTTCTCAGTGTATTGTCACTTATATGGTATACTATGTTAGCATCCTTACAGGATAGTCCACTTACTCGTTTCACGTATATCTATGGTTCCTAGATCAGCAAGATCCATAAATGATTTTTAGCATTGGACATATGGCTGAGGCTCCCTTGACGCGGTGGGCGTTCACTAGGGCGATGTTAATGCCCGCCTTTTTCAATAAACACACAAAAATTGAAGAAACGAGAGATAAACGAAAAGATTTGTTTGATTTGTTTATCTCATATCATCAACATTATATTTTTGGGTCTGAATTTTCACAGGAATGTAATTCTCTGAAGTATGAAAAATACGGTTTATGATCAGTTAGATCAGCAGCATAGTAATTGCATAATTCAATCCCCCCAAAAAACAACAAACGAAGCATTATTCTTTTTAATCTCCTCATTTCTATCAACTGTCTAATTTGATTTCTTTCGTATAAGTTAATTTTCTAGTCCACAAAACACCAATAGGAAACTTATTCAATGAAGAAATGAAAATAAGTATACCAACATGGAAACAACATGCATATAGAGCTGAATTCCCCTTCTTTCTTTCATTATAAAACAAATGGGATATCTGCTTGGAGAAATGAAATAATGGAAATTCCGTTGAACAAAAACTTTAATAATAATGTCGGCGTAGTGGAAAACTTTGGGGGTGATGAGAGCATATAAAATATCCAAACAACCGAGCTTTCTATATGTTTCGCGAATCTAACCAGTTATTTCATTTGTCATCCATGTAATAATGGCCCATGAATAAGCAATATAAACAGAATAATATGGAAATATTTCGAAAGAAACATATCAGCAACTAATGACCAGAAATATTTTAAAATAAATCTATCAGAAATATCATGTCTGGATTCCTGAAATATATCGTTAATAAGTTGTCATTAGAAAGGTTTGTTTTGAAGCAAATGAAATATTTTTCTATCGTCATTAGGAATGGTGAAAAAGACCCGGTTTCAGTAACTTTCCAAAACTCAGCAGAAAATGTATAACTCCCAAAATTCAAGATTTTTTTTAAATTGTCGAATACATAGTTTCTAAAATGCTTGGATGTTCCTTGGGTAATTGTAAACCAAACTAGAACTTTAAAAATATCAATCCTATCGCTTATGTATGTCCTCGATATCTCAACCACACTTAGCATGTTGATCCAATTCACGCCAGTCACTCCCAACCTGATTTTATCTTTGTTGGCATAGCAAACGTAATTACATCATCCCGTGCGAATTCGGATAGCACCCCTTAATTGGGATCCGTACAAATTATTCATGAACCGGAGATATGCAAGCAATCAAATACGCTTATGAAAATGCCAACATATTGAAATCAACCTGAAATTCTCTGCAAGTGCTGATATCATCAACTCTATATTCTATGATTGATGTCGCTCGGATTATTTGGATATACTCATCGGTTTTCATTGATGATGTAATGTCACATCAGCTTCTGGCTTCAGCAGATCAGGTTATCATTGACGAACCCTATTAGCTTTTGACTATCGAATTATTGATTTGTCACAGCAATAGACCGAAAAGTGGGAGTTTTTTTTTATTCCTTTATTTAACGTCGGCATATTTCTGCGACCAGGGCTCCTCTCAACCGGAAATTTTGCCGAATCCTCTGTTGTTTCAGAGGTAGTGTTCGTTAACGAGCTCAACATCTGTGAACTCGGGACCGCCATCTTAACGTCCCCTCCGAAAGACGGCATATCTATCGTTTTATCTCGTGCGCATTGATAAGACGCCTGCTGCTGCGAATATGCTACTATGCTACAGTTGTTAGGGCATTTTACCGCGCGCCTTCTTTTTCAGGTGGTTACCATCCAAGTACTAAACGCGCCCGATGTTGCTTGGCTCGGATATCGATAAGAGTCTCGTAAACCGGACCAGCCACTGGTGCCCATGAAAGTGGGAGTTTGATTGGCCATAAAATGACTCATATGATACAGTGTCCGTCATAAAGTTTGCTACATATGGGAAAAAAAATTGTTATTGACATTTCTAAAAAACTCTATCTAATGGCGGTTCGTTTCTGCAAGTCAGACAACTCATTGCGACTTATATCACGTGACCTCAGATTTGACAGGAATTTAAAAAAAAGTTATATGTGGTGCCGAAAAATGGGTAAAATTGACAAAATATCGAAAAAATTATTGAAAAAATGTGTTTGGAATCCAACGAGGACACCATGTACCAATTTTGAACCATATTAAAAAAAACAAAAATACCATTTTATTCCTCTACCCTTACTAAGAAACATTATACATTCTTGTTTTATCTGGAAACAGCTTTGATAACCTAAATCACATGGGTTTGGGACAAAACTGATCAAATATTTGTGGAATAGACTTTTTGTGGGAGATTAATTATGAAAACACGATTTAGTCTTGTCACTAGATATAGTCATGCCATGTATATTGATGCACATGAGCTTATTCAATATTCTCAACCCATAAATAAAATATTTGATTAGTTTTCACCCAAACTCATGTGATTTAGGTCATTGAAGCTGTTTCCAGATAAAACAAGAATGTATAATGTTTCCTAGTATGGGTATAGGAATAAAATGATATTTTGGATTGGTACATATGGTCTTTGTTGGATTCCAAACACATTTTCCCATTGAAATTTTTCGATATCTTGTCAATTTGACAGATTTTTCGGCACCACAGACAACTTTTTTAAAATTTAAAATCTGAGGTCACGTGATATAAGTCGCAACGGATTTTTTAGTTGTCAGACATGCAGAAACGAACCGCTATTGGAATTTTTCAGAAATTTCAATAACAAATTGTTTTCCCACATGTAGCCAACTTTATGACGGACACTGTATATGAATAAAGATAATTTTCCGGCGACCTCCTATTAACGATTCTGTTCAATCTACACGTTAATGAACCCTATTAACCTTCAATTTCTCTTTTATTGCATAATTGTGATATATGCAACCAACCATTAATTACCTGTAAATGGTCGATTTGGTCCATTAATGTATGATTGTGGTATAGGCAACTAAACATACACGAATTGGAATATTATTCAAATGTCAAATCATATTACCTTCGCTCTGTCAAGTTTCTTCCTAGTTTGAGGAAATGGATATCAAAAATTTCACGTTGACCCCAGGAACGAGGTCGACGGAAAAATGTTGTAATCAACTCGTATATTAAAATGGCGATTAATGATCTCGAACATTAACGCGCTCGCTTCGCTCTCGCGTTACAATATATCGATCATTAATCACCACCATTAATACACCTGTTGATTAAATAACTATTTGTGGTCAATTTGGTCCAATAACAGTAAATGATGAGGCAGTGGGAATACTCTCATATGAATAAAATATATTTTTTCAAATAGGATTATTTCAGTTTTCTCACGTTTTCACCCAAAAATATGGTAGATATAGAACCTTCGTATGATAAACTCAATCACAGCCTTTTAAAAATAGAAAAGCTTAAGAATAAAAGAAATATATTATATTGATTAGCGTATGAATGAAGTGTATAGGTTTGCCAAAGTCAATATATCACAGAATTCGCTAAAATCACGTTTATGCTCAAGTGCTCAAAATTGAAGTGATGTTTGTTTTGATGGCATTTTGATGCATCATTCTGATGCAATCAAAAATCAATAATAATTCAATAAGGTTGATATTCCTGTTGAGCTGACTTAATAATCATTATTTTTTAAAAGTACGTAGGAATGCTTCAGTACATAATTTTTTCTGGAATTGTCATAAAATAAAAACTCTTTAACAAAAAATCAAACCGACGAAAAATAAACTGAAAAGCAAAAAATTAAATAAACCTCTTTATTCTTAATAAAAACTGAACTCCTAACTACTGTGAGTAACTAATTTTGAGTCAGCGCCAAACAAACTAGAATTGAAGTAGGCAAAGCGTAAAATGATGGCAGAGGGATGCACGGCGGCGTTTTGATTATTTCTTCAAAGTAATACAATGATCTTTGATGATTTTTTGTTTGGCGTCGACTCAAAATCAGTTACTCACATTAGTTGGGAGCTCAGTTATTATTAAGACTAAGGAGGTGTACTTTATTTTTTGCTTTACAGTTTCTTTTTTCGTTGCTTAAATTTTTGTTAAGAAGTTCATTTTTTTCATTTTTTGTGGCTAAAATTCACTAATGATCACCTACTCATTTGACTCCAGGTATCCATTATGTTGTAGTGTCATTAGGAATACATATGCATGCCAAGTTTCAACATAATCGGTTCACAGATGAAAAATTAATAATTCCCTATTTTTCTACCCTTGGAGGTAGATTTTTCCTTTCCAAATATGAAAATAATCAACTCTGAAGTATATCCTATTCAATAAAAAAAGAATCATCTAAATCGAATAACCCAGTACAAAGTTATGAGTGGTAGAATGGATTAACGGGTAAAAATTCAGTGGATGAACCCCTATTTTTCTACCCTTAAGGGTGACATTTTCTTGTCGAATTCAAATGTGACAAATTTTGAAATATCTCGAAAATCTCGAATTATCTTCACTTTATTCTCGTGTGGTATTACAACTGATAAAACAACAAGTAGATTCAAGATTGTTTTGCGATAAAACTACACTAGGTTCTCTCAAAATTATATGTCAACGCATTCGTTTCCTATATAGGGCAACAGGAAATGCAAAATTGATTAAATAAGGGATTCTGAACTCACCAAATACAGTGATTTGATATTTGAATTCAAATATACCTTTTTCAGCATGTTGAAAGCCTAATGTTGTCAAGTAAGGCAATTAATAATTGAATTCCGTTATTTTCATAATATCAAGAAAAGTTCTCGTGGAGTAGTGGTTAACGTGTCAGTTTATCACGCGGTAGGCTCGGGTTCAATTCCAATTCGAGAAACTTTTTTTATCGGTTCCAGAGACAAACAGATATTTAATTTGATAGTGAAAAATGTTTATATATATTAGGTTTTTGGGTGAGTTTAAGAGCAATGATCTGAATGAAACTGCAAATTTTCAATTTCAGATTTTTTCTTTTGAGTTAGGGCCTTTTCAGAATATCTATCAGATGTAGTTCAATGTCCAGCGTGGCTTTAGCCGGGGAAGTAGTTGTTTTCTGTTAGACATTCACAAAAAATAACTTCATTTCAATCGTGGATTTTTCAATTCACAGAAAAATCTTTCTATCAATATTCAATTGAGAATGTTTCCCTTTTCAGCAATGATCATTGTGAATGAATGAATCTGTAAAACGGAGCATTTAGAAATGGTAGTTATTCGGACACGATTCCTCCAATTTTGGAACGAAAAGAATTGTTGTAACTTTCCCCGTTAAATTTAAAATATAACATTCTGGTAATTTTATCCAGTTTCAAATGTTATTTGGGAAATATTCTCATCAAATATCATTCGTGCCAGAGTATTTTATTACATTTTGCCTATGGGAAATATAACTTGTGCAATTTGCGGCCTTATTATCAAAGATTAAACCTCTCAAGCTTCGCTTTCGTTGTTTATTCATATAATAATACCGCAAATCGCACTCAGTAAAATTTCCAGGCACAATGCTTTCTCGAAAATTTAGGAAAATGCTTTCTCGAAAATAGCACTTGTGATATTACCCTCGATTAAGGTTTCAATGTACATAACACATTGTCTTTGATCTATTTCGTTTATTCTGCGTTTTAATGGCGGACAGAACTTTCAGGAATTCTACGTTTCGGTTTCATTTTGTATGTTCAGAACATACAAAATTTGCAATAGCTTTTATTTTGGATTTGAGCTCACATTCAATCGATATTCGAATATAATGAGCTAGTTTTTGAGATAATGACAAACCTTTCACATAAGAAAATATATGTGCTTCAAACTGAATTCGAATAAGATCACTGAGGGACTCCAAAAATATTCTTTTGTGAGCATCAAAACCCAATTTGAGTAAACAGGGTGAAGCGTATATTTTTGTCTTCATCGCGTTCCTAGTACTGTTGAGTTGATGATGATTTTGTTCCCTTCTATTCATTTTATTTGTTCTTATATTCTTATTCCATTTTGTATTATATCCTTTCCTATTTTTTCGACTACTATTTCCAAAACTCAGTATCGCATCATTATTGTTACTTCTCAGTACTTCATTTCATACATGAGTCTATTCTGCATATACTCTTATTCAACTTGAAAAAATGGATTGTTCAATGAATAATGTATTTCGTTAGGTTTTCCCATTCTATATTCTATTTCCTGGTCAGGTAATCAAGTTTACTATCGGGTATCACTATGTTGTTACGATCTCGATTTCAACTCAATTAAATCTAAGATAATGTGCTGTGGGTATATACTCGAATAAGTGAGATTTCTCCAATCCCATCCAAATGAAGATTGGAAGTTTTCTATCAATTAAAATATCGTCAAGTCATTTCATGATTTTTTGACAAACCGGCATGATTCTTGATATGAAGGTTCTTGATTTCATGACAAGATCGAAATAAGTTCGTGGAATCAAGGCAAGAATGTGTAGTCCCCCGAAAATTGGAACACACGGAACGCTTGGCTCGAGTAGGAAAAATCGAGTTTAAAAATTTTCTATAAACGAACTTGGAAGAAATGTTAATACAGCTGTGTTACAAAATATACCAATTTATTGCCCTAAAATAATTTTGAATCGCAATATGGCAGTTACTCAGAATGGCTTTATTGGAGTCATCTTGAATTAGGTAAAATACTCCTTAGTAACAGAGTGGCATAAATCTGAAAATTGGACAATCATAATATTACATTTGTATGTAAACAGGATCTTATTTAATTTTCAGCTGTTCCCTTGTTGATATAATTTTTTTACTTCATCAAATCATCAGAAAACAACCTCCCTTCATTATAACTGGGACTCGTTATTTCTATTCAAATCACTGTTCAATCCAAGACTTCTCTTCGAACACTTTATTACTTAACAAAACAAGTTTTGAATCATCTACAAATCTCAATATTGAAAATGCTCGTTTAGAAGTTATTTCGTCAACAAACACAAACTGAATTAATTTCCATATCTTCTTGGAATACGCTTTACTATAAAGACAGATCAATTAGTCCAACAATTTCTGTTCCACTCAGCAACATCCTGATAATTGTTTGTTTTCAGCTGTGCACATTGTTTTCCTTTAATTTTTTCACAAAGTCGAATACGCTACGAAAGCAATTTCTTCGGGACGTATTGCGCTTTATGTAAACTTTTAAAATGTTTGTTTTGTTCCATCGGGTTTCCGCTGCGAAATGCTCCTGGTTATAGCGTTCTATTCCAGATACTTAATTAAAGAGACTTTAGATAATGGGAGCGGGTATTTAAAGTTCAACTCACGTGTAGAGTTTATCGCTTAACTCCCTCTGGAAGAAACAGATGTTTTCGCCGATAAGTTTGTGTTCCTAAGTAGGAGGAGGTGTATGTGACGAATTAGGATGTTAGCTGAACTTGACGATGTCTTTCCTGATGGAAGGAATGTCTTTTCAGTCCGTCGAGTTTCATTAATCGCAATTCTCCGGTTTTGCCGCAACACAGAACAAGATAGCAAATAGCTTTTCAGTTTCCGGCTCAGTTTTGAACGTAATTATCTGATATTCAAATGCAAATGGAATGGTTTGTTTGAGAATATGAACAAGATGTTCATAAAAACAGATGTGTAATCATCTGCGACTGAAAGATAAACTTCAGTCACTATCTTCCATCGTTCTAGGAGGTATTGATGTTGAAAAACGGAACGTTCTCAATTGGATATTAAATAGATTTTTTTCTCAAAATTGAATTTTTTTCAATATCTAACAGAAAACAATTACTTCCCGGCCAAAGCCACGCTGGACCTTGAACTACATCGGATTGTGAAAGATCCCTAACTCAGAAAAAAATCTTAAAGTGGAAATTTCCATTTTCATTCAGATACCTATTCGATTTCCTATTCCAGTCCTAATTAGGGACTCATATAGATTAATGAGGCAAAGAAAAATGTTTTACAAAAAGGAGGACCTACCAGAATTCATTTGTAACCTTGATGCTAGAGTGCCATGGCGTTCAATACTTTATTTTCCTGAGACTTTTTCACAAGCATGGAAATCGTCAAATACACAAGTGAAAATAGGAGTTAAAAAATCAAGTGATAAAATATGGAATATACATGTGAGAAAAAAAATATATATATATATATTGAATGTACATAAAAAAAATAATTCAATAGTAGAGGTAGGAGATAATCATATAAAACAATTTAAAAAATATATAGTATAAACAGTCAAATAGTAAACAAGCAAACAATCATGATGTCAAACAGCCAGATCAGTTTGAAAATATTAATCTAGTGAATAAAAAGCATTTTTGAAGAGAATACTTTAAACGCTGTTTTTGAAATTGGTGGGATTAGACATTTTCTTAATGAATATTGGAAGTTTATTAAATATTTTTAAAGACATAATATGAGGTCCATTTGATACAGATGTTAATTTTTGAACAAGAATTATCAGATTAAAATTCTGTCTAAGAGTATAACCAGCGGCTATGCGAATAGTATCTCTTTGCTGAAACTCGTGGTAATGATTCTTAATGTAAGAGACACAATTCAAAATATACATGGATATCACAGTTAAAATTTGTAATTCAGTGAATAACTGCTCATAAGAATCACAATATTTTTTTAAACACATGGTTCTTAATATCTTTTTTTGCGAAATCAACAGATCGTTCAATCTACTGCAGGTACCGTAGCAGACTAAGCAATAATTTAGGCTTGAGTGGACATAGGCATAGTAGTAGCTATATTAATGGGGACAACATTTTTAAGAGTCCAAATAACGAAACAATGTTTGGATAATTTATTAGAAATGGAGTCAATATGATCATTCCAGAATAATTGAGAGTCAATGTTCAACCCTAAGAATTTGACTGATTGTTTCTGTACAATAGATCTAGTATTCGCTCTAACCAATATACTACATCCCATTTCTCTAAGCGAGAAAACAATGGTATTTGTTTTGTTGCTATTCAGTACGAGGCCATTTCTGGAGCAGTAATTGAGCATATTTGCAACTGCAGTACCTGCCTGGTCAGATAACCCTTCACATAAAGCAGAACTTAATATGAAGGACGTGTCATCAGCAAACTGCATAGTACAATGTTGTTGAGTAATATTGGAGATATCGTTAACGAATAAGAGAAAGAAAGTAGGACCCGGGACACTACCTTGGGGAACACCTGTTGAGATGTTACGATTATCAGAATGATATATTCCCGATTTGAGCCTAACCTTAACAGATTGTGACCTGCCAGTCAGATGAGTCTCAATCCATTTGAGACTTTGGCCGCGAACTCCAATGTCATAAAGTTTATCGAGGAGAAGTTGACGACTGATGGTGTCAAATGTACGTGACAAGTCAAAAAGAATACTGATGGTTTTTTCGCCATTTTCAAATTTGGATAAAACCTGATTTACCAGAGAAATAGTAGAATCTTGGGTTGATAAACCAGCTTGGAATCCATATCGGCTCTCAGAGAGTAGGTTATACTTTTTACAGAAGGATACAAGTCTGTTAAGATAGGATTTTTCGAAGTTTTTTGAAAACGAAGACAGCAAGTCAATACCTCTGTAGTTGGAGATTAAGTGCTTATCATTTTTCTTGTGAACAGGAACCACAATAGCGTGTTTGAGACACGAGGGAAATGAACCCTCAAGGAATGACAATTAAGTAAGTATGTAAGTGGTTCGATGATTAGTACAGCAACAGTCAACAAGACTCTACCAGGCAATTCATCTATGCCGCTAGAGTTCTTAGACGATATAGACTTGATAATATTGTAACGTAAATAAACTTAACTTGGTTTAACTAATTTATTTAACACTTAATCTACAACTTAATTTATATTACTACGCCACTGAATAGCTCGATCGCATGGCTCGTTCAGACTGTGTCTCTGAGACTTGAGGGTTGCCTATTTATCTCCGATACAGCATTCTCGATGTTTCGAATTCTTTCCGTTGGCGACCGGCGTGTTCCAATTGTTTCCAATATTGACCGTTGTCTTCCGCGGCAGAGCGCACTGGATGGTTCTCGAACATCTCCGGGGATGATCTCATCGCTGTCGACGGCAACATGTGAGGCGACAGGTCCGGCCTAGGTTCGTTACATTGCCCCCTTCTTAAAGACATTTCGTCCCGAAATTTCATCCTTGGAGTGTGACGATATCTGCATGACTCCCCATATCTGCACCGTGAAGTTCGATGGAAGTAACACTCCACGGTCTTCATGATCGGTCGTGGAAGAGGGTTACAGCAAACCAAAATCTTGACGCCGCTGGATCTGAATATCGCCTCCAGCATACTTCTTATGACTCTCCAGTCCAACCCATCAATACCACAGGACAATTTTGGAATTGCTAGATCCACCAGATTCTGGTCCACCATAGTATCTCTTAGTTTGGTGAGACTCTTCCAGACATCTTCATAGGACGGTTTATCTTGGGAATGCCTCTTGGTAACTAGGTAGTAGATGTTTCTCTGGCCTTTCTTCAACTGTAGCACCCCACCAACTTCTGGATTCTGCTCCCGCAGTGTTTGGAGTTGACCAAATTTCTTGGAGAACACTACGGCGATGCCCCTGGACATTCGAAGATCTTCTGCCACACAGTGCGCTAGTGCGTAGTCAGCAGGCACCTCGAAAAGGTCTCGTGACTCCTCCTAGTAACCCATGTAGAACTTTCTGCCCGTTTGAATACAAGGACATAAACTTCTCGAACGTCATATCATCCTCCGGTGGCTTGAGGGTGCGAACTTGGTCATGGTTTCCAGCGTAAGGGCCAACCTGTTGAAATGGACGACCCTTGGTTTCCTCGGGTGGCTTATGGATTCGGTACACAAGGTCGTTTATCCTTTTCACGATTTTATACGGGCCTTCCCACGAGTTCCGTTTGTACTCTGGCAGGTGTTCAACCGGACTCGTTCGTGGATGTCGTCCATTCTCTGCCGAAGTTTGCTGACGTAGTCCTCTCCCGCAGTGTCTTGTCCTGGCGGTATCCCAAACTTCAGGTCACAAGGCAGTCGCAGTTCTCGGCCCATTATAATACTAGCAGGAGTTTGACCGGTTGACTCGTGTACTGCGGATCGATAGGCCATCAGGAACAAATGAAGATACTGGTCCCAGTCTCTTTGATGGTCAGAGACAACCTTGGACAAGTGGCGGTTGATCGTCCTGTTCATCCGTTCCACCATTCCATCGGACTGCGGATGTAGGGCCGTGGTTCTTGTCTTGCGGATGTTCAGCAGTAGACATATTTCTTGGAAAAGGTTGGATTCGAAATTTCTGCCTTGATCCGAGTGCAGCTCCATTGGAATACCGAATCGACATATCCACTCTTTCACCAAGACGTCGGCGACGGTGATGGCTTCCTGGTTGGGCAGGGCATAGGCTTCCGCCCACTTACTGAAGTAGTCCATTGCCACAAGGATGTATTTATTCCCGTGGTCGGATACGGGAAACGGGCCGGCGATGTCAATGGCGATTCTCTCGAACGGGCTGCCTACGTTGTACTGACGCATCGGGGCCTTGGGTCGTATTCGAGGTCCATTGCTAGCAGCGCATACAGCGCACTTTCTGCACCAGTCCTGGACGTCAGCTTGACAATTGGCCCAGTAAAACCGTTGCCTCACTTTCTTCAGGGTCTTCGTCACTCCCAGATGTCCTCCAGCGACTCCATCATGGATTTCCCGCAGCACTTCCTCTCTTCTGTTCCTGGGAACAATTATTTGGCATCTGTCTTCCCCACCAATCTCGGCCTCCAACACACGTTTCAGGATCCTATTGTCCAGAATAAGAGAGTTCCATTGTGCCCAATAGGACTTAACAGCCGGCGAGTATCCTGCGACTTCCTGCCATGATGGTCTTCGATTGCCCTTCTTCCAGCTGACGACTAAGCCAAGGTCGGGGTCTTTCTCTTGGTCTTTCTGGATCTTGCTGTCATTCCAGTTGTCATCCATTGCCGCGGTTCTACAAAGTGTTGCTTCCTTCTCTTCTGCTCGTCGGCAATGTGAGCAATCATCTGGACATGGTCTTCGCGACAAGGCATCTGCATTCTTATGGCTAGTTCCGGCTCGATGTTCGATCTCGAAATCGAATTCTTGGAGTCTCTGATCCAACGTGCTACTTGACCCTCAGGATTTTGAACTGTAAGAGCCATTTGAGAGCTGCATGGTCAGTTCTCAACAGGAATCTTCTTCCATACACGTACTTGTAGAAGTGTTCCACCCTTTACAACAGCTAACAGCTCTCGCCTGGTGACACAGTAATTGCGCTCTGGTTTGCTAAGCGTCTTGCTGAAATAACCAATGACCTTCTCCTGTCCCTCCTGGATCTGAGATAGGACAGCTCCAAGTCCCACGTTGCTGGCGTCCGTATCCAAAATGAATTTCCTTTGGGTAGGGATAGCTCAGTATAGGTGCATTGATCAAAGCTCCTTTCAGCTTCCTGAATGAATCTTGACATTCTTCGGACCACTGGAACTTTGTTTGGCCTTCCGTGAGCCTGGTCAGCGGTTTAGCGATGTTGGCGAATCCCAGCACATATCGGCGATAGTATGTGCATAATCCAAGGAAACTTCGAAGTTGGTGAATGTCTTTTGGGATGGGCCAATCCTTAACAGCTTTGATCTTCTGGTCATCTACTGCTACTCCTTCCCCAGAGACAACGTGGCCGAGGTATTTTTGGAACAGATGGCATTTCTTAGGGCTCAGCTTCAATCCGGAGTTCCTCAATCGCAGGAATACTTCCTCCAAGTTTTTCACGTGGTCCTCGAACGATCTGCCGACCACAATTATGTCGTCGAGATACACTAGACACGTGTTCCATGAGAGTCCCTTCAGCACTGTCTCCATCAATCTTTCGAATGTGGCGGGAGCATTACAGAGCCCGAATGGCATAACGGTGAACTGCCACAATCCGAGCCTGATGATAAAAGCAGTCTTTTCTCGATCTTCCTGAGCGAGTTCTACTTGCCAGTATCCACTCTTCAGATCAAGGGTCGAGAAAATCGTGGAACCAGCCAACGTGTCTAGGGTGTCATCTATTCTCGTGAGAGGGTAACTGTCCTTCTTCGTGACATTATTAAGTTGGCGATAGTCTACACAAAAGCGTGTCGATCCATCCTTTTTCTTCACCAGTACGACGGGAGAGGACCAGGGACTGTCAGATGGTTCGATAACTCCTTCTTTTCCCATATCGCTGACTATTTTGTCAGCCTCTTCCTTCTTGGCAAGAGGAAGTCTTCTTGCTGATTGCCGGATCGGTCGGGCACCCCCAGTATCAATCTTGTGCTGGACCACATTAGTTCGACCCCCTTTTCCTTGTCCGGTATCGAAGATGTCTTGGTACTTTTTGACTAAATCTCTTAGTTTGGGCTGTTGAGCTGGTTTTATGTCTTTGGAAGAGATGGCAACTAATTTTTCTAGTTCTGGGGGCAAGTTGTTGGGTTGGCTAATCGTACCTCGTACGCCCGGATCACAGATGAAACTGACGAGCAGTGCCCTAAAATTGTTCCTTTCTTTAAGGTCACTGGAAAGTAATTGACATTCATGACCCTTACCGGTACAAATTTTTCAGCACGTAACAGGGTTTTCCCTAGGGCAATCCTCGTCCAATTTTCTCATCATGAAGTTTGGGCTCGAACATCATCACGTTCCACTGCTCGAACTCCCGTCCAGGCGAGCCTCCAGGATGGTTTCAGCCCTCTCAGGTACGCTTACATCTTCAGCCAACAGCACACGGATCAACTCTTCACTTCTCCCATGAAGTACCAGCTCTTCTCCGTTGACACGTAGGACGCCGTCTTTGAAATCCAATTCAAACCCTCTGGAATTCATGATGTCCATTCCGATGATTGCATCGTCTTCGATGTCCGCTACAAGTGCCTGATGTTTCACTTTAGTGCTGCCCAAAATTATTTCAATCGGTAGCTCGCCATATACAGTAGCTGGCTCCCCTGTTGCTGTGCGTAGCTTCCAAGTTGTCGGTTCAATTCGTTCCGGTGTTATGGCAAAGGAAGGTCCGAGAATTGTCCTAGTCGCACCTGTATCTAGCAGCATGGTGCAAGGCTCGTTATTGATGAGACCGTCTACGAAAACACCTCTGTTCTGGCGTTTCAGGATAGCGACATATGCGATGTTAAACGGGGCTTGTCGCACACAGACCGACGATTGAACACTTCTCGTCCACCTTCTTTAGTTTACCTGCATCGGAGTCGTGTTTTCGAATGTTGGACATTTGCTACGCACATGTCCAATTTTGCCACAATTCCAGCATCTTATCTGTCTTTTCTCAGGCAAAACTTCCTTCATCACTTTTCTTATGGCAGCTTCCAAGTCAGCATGCTCCTGTGAGTCTTCTTCAATACTTCGAACTTTACTTTGGTTTTTGCAGGATTGCTTTGCTGCCTCAAATTCCAAAGCGCGTGCCAGTGCGTCTACGAGATGTGTTGGACGAGCTAGTGTCAACGCTTGTCTGGTTTCTTGGTCACGGAGTCCATCCAAGAATGCCTGAACCGCTAATCGCTCCATTACATTCTCCGGTGTGGCTGGATATGCGAGACGAACCAAGCGTGCAATGTCAGCTTCGAATTCTTGTAAGGATTCGCCCGATTTCTGGCAGCGATTTTTCAGTTGGGAGTGGTATACGTGTTCCAAATGGGCGTGGCCATAACGTAATTCTAGATGTTTAATCAGCTGATCATAGTCCTCCTGTTCTTGGGCGGTGAGAGTTTGTAGAATATTTGTCGCTTCTCCACGTAATGCAAGTGTCAGTGCTACAGCTCTTTCCCCTGCATTCCATCCGTTTGCTTTGGCGCTGCTTCAAACTGCCGGCGGTAATTTGCCCATGGAGTTTTTCCGTCGAACTGAGGCGGCTTCATGGAAAGCTTCCCTATTTCTGAAATGACCTTGACATCTTTTATACCCTCTTGAACTTTATCCACGTTCAAACTCAAGTCCAGCATTGCATTTTCGTTAACCATCTCTGTGGAGGACGCACTATTAATTTGTTTTTCCAGCTTACTGATCGTTTCCTTTATTTTGTCCATTTCTGCCTCGACCCCATCTTTGATTTTATCTACCTCCGTGTTCATTTGCTCCCTAATTTTATCTATCTCTGTCTCAACGGTTCCCATTCTTTCTTCTAGAAAATTAGCCACACCACACAATTCTTTTTTTAGGCCTTCTGTGTTTTCCAGGAACTTCTCTTCGAGGCTTCTTGAATTTTCTAGAAGCTTTTCTTCCAGATTTCTAGAATTTTCTTGAAGCTTCTCTTCCAGATTTCTAGAATTTTCTTAAGCTTCTCTTCCAGATTTCTAGAATTTTCTTCAAGCTTCTCTTCCAGATTTCTAGCATTCTCTTCCAGGCTTCTTGAATTTTCTAGAAGCTTCTCTTCCAGATTTCTCGAATTTTGTTGCAGTTCTTCTTTCACGGATTTAGTAGTTTCTTCGAGTTTATTCATTACCAAACTCAAATCACCTCCGGGAACTTCGAATAAAAATGTTTCGGGTCCTCACCTTCTTGTCTTTGACGACTTTTTCAATTCCGCTACCTTCAAGTCCGCAAGGCGCACTTTTCTTGAGCACATTTTGTCTTTGACGAGGTATCAGTCTGTTTCACACGAAAAAGTTTATCAGTTTGTTAAAAATTCACTTCGCGAATTCTTTTCCACGGGCCACCAGTCTATTGTCTGTTTCACGCGAAGAGTGTATCAGTTTATATTCCCACGCACAATTGTCCACTTCGCGAAAACCGGGCCACTGTCTATTTTCTGTTTCACGCGAACAGTGTATCAGTTTATATTCCCACGCACAATTGTCCACTTCGCGAAAACCGGGCCACTGTCTATTTTGGGCGTACAAAAGGTCTATCAATTTATTTTTCTGACTATCCACTCCACGATCACTTGTTTATTTTCAAAATCTCACTTCCGACACCAATTGTAACGTAAATAAACTTAACTTGGTTTAACTAATTTATTTAACACTTAATCTACAACTTAATTTATATTACTACGCCACTGAATAGCTCGATCGCATGGCTCGTTCAGACTGTGTCTCTGAGACTTGAGGGTTGCCTATTTATCTCCGATACAGCATTCTCGATGTTTCGAATTCTTTCCGTTGGCGACCGGCGTGTTCCAATTGTTTCCAATATTGACCGTTGTCTTCCGCGGCAGAGCGCACTGGATGGTTCTCGAACATCTCCGGGGATGATCTCATCGCTGTCGACGGCAACATGTGAGGCGACAGGTCCGGCCTAGGTTCGTTACAATATCAAGAAGTTCAGTTTCGTCAAAAGGAAGAAGGAAAAAAGAGTTTGTTTTTATATCATGATGATCTTCACCAGCAGGCTCAGAATCATTAATTAGAGATTTCACAGAGTCAACAAAAAAATCAATAAAGACTTGAGGAATTTCAGGGCCACCATGAACCCGAGTTCCATCATCAGTTTCAAAATATTCACTAGGTCTTCAATAAATTTCTGTCGACGAAAATCCATTTCACGCTTCCACGATCATCAGGGAGACCGGATGAATTGGGAAAAACATTTTCTAGAAGCAATTTCACTTTGCAGTGATGGAACAATGTAAGAAACATTTCTTCTGGAGTGACACTTTGAAATCAGAGTTTAAAAAAAAACACTGGTTTCAGAGTTTTCCTCCAAAAGAAATGTTTTCAACATTTTTTCAACACCGTATAGTGAAGTTGGTTCTAGAAAATGTGTTTCCCAATTCTTCCGGTCGTCCTGATGATCGTGGAAGCGTGAAATAGATTCAGATCGACAAAAATGTATTGAAGACCTAGTGAATGCGATGACACTCTTGCAATAATGTTACAAATGATTTCTGGTGAGTACTCCTTTTTGGAAAACATTGTTTTCCGCCTCATTCATCTACAGGGTGTCCCACACTCGATGGCCTATTAGACGTTTCTGGAGAACGAGACACAGGATGATTTTGAAAATTCGGTTTCTTGGGTAATTAGTTCTGCTCTATCGATCTAAAATATGTTCGACGTTGCCGCTTATATCGAAAAGTAGCAACAACTTTGATTTTATATTATTGCATTTTTTTCTTTACTATTGCTTTACGATCATTTTTGTGTGATACTTCCCTTTACCTAACTCAAGCGGTTTTCGAGGAATTCCTTGATTTCCTTATTTTTTGTGCAAAACATAGCTTCAATTGAATGTTTATTACTGCGGTATTTGGACTCGAACAGAACTGAAATTCTGGGTGTAGTTTACCAATGTTCTGTGCATTAATTATGTTTTGAGGGAATTCGTGTTCCATTATACAGCGTCGTTAAAAAATTGTGATTTTTCCGATAGATACAAAAATGGTGAAAAGTAAATTTTTTTAAGGGGAACACCCTGTATATTATTGGATATCCTGAAATACAATTGAAGTTCCTTCCAAATTATGTATCATGTTCCTATACCTAAATAGTCTGGTTTCCGAAA
The DNA here is from genome assembly GCA_018342105.1 of Gonioctena quinquepunctata. NCBI lineage: Eukaryota > Metazoa > Arthropoda > Insecta > Coleoptera > Chrysomelidae > Gonioctena > Gonioctena quinquepunctata. The sequence continues at coordinate 106,340 of JAFIRS010003417.1, forward strand.
TAAAAGCAAGTTTCTATGAAAATCGGATTATTTCGCCATATTTTGTATTGAATGTCATGGAATACCTCTTTATGAAAATTCGACAATTAGTGCATCAATAATAAAACGTTTGCGCGTTCGTTACCAAAAATGTTATCAGAAAAGAATCAAAATGGAAGGCAATAACTATTCAAACGAAGTTTTGATGAAATTGTTTATCATCATGGGCAATGTGATCAAATTATAGCGAGAACATGCAGGAGATTCTGTGGTGTATTGAAGTGTATGAATGAGATGACGAACTGATTGTACAAAGAATGATCAATATACAGGTATTCCAAACACGTACTTTAACTAATATCAACTTATGAATTTCAAATGGAACACCCAGTATTTCATTCTGTTTTTGGATTCTACTGACAAATACAAATAACTTCCACTGTCGTATACCTATCTCTACCTTTTATAAAGTCCCAAAGTACAGCAGACCCCGCAGTTTTCTTTTTCAGAAAAAATACATTGAGATCTGAGGTTTTATCGCACTTTTGAAGATACAGCTGAAACTTGAATTTTTCTCTGACTCTCAGTTTTAACATTGATTAATTAAAAAATATCTGAGGAAATTTTGGAAATAGATATGAGTCATACTCGAAAAAAAAAGTCAGATCAGGCAGTAGAAACTGAAGTGATATATACAGGAGGATCTGAAAAATAATTACTAATGGACGTTTTTTCGAGTATGACTCAAACCTATTTCCAAATTTTCCCGAGAAATGTTTCCAATTAATCTTTACTAAAAGTGAACTGCTCCATCTGAGAGTTAGAAAAAAACAAGTTTCAGCTGTATCTTCAAAAGTAAAGTACACTGATGAGTCTGATTTTACGACAACTGCGCGCTCAATTCTTTTTTTTTTTCAAAAATATTTCCTATTTTGCAACAACTGTCGCGTACTTCACAAAGTGGAACCCACAAACCCTATATCGACAAGATCTTCAAGAATGCCATGTATATTTGCCTTAAAATAAAGTGTGTTGCATTTGAAAAAGTCGAGTTATTGCCATTTGTTATTTTCACTAGTTCGCGAAAGATGCGCTGAAGCCTAAGGAATCGACTGGAAAAAAGTTGGTTGAGTTATCTTGAATGGTTCTGAAGTTATGAATTTTTTTGTGGGTCTATGCACGACGCTATTTTGACACGTACATTGACATAAGTCAAAAACTATTGCTGATAAGAAACCTGGGTGCGTTATATCGACAATTCAGTGGCGAATCCAAAAATGTAACAAAAACATAACTGAGTTGTGTATCTTTTCTTGGGACATCATGTAAATAAATAGAAATATTTTTACAATACACCTCAATGTAGGACCTATTGTTTTGAAAAAAACCAGTCGATAACTTGGGTAGAAAAAAAAGTTATGGAGCTTGCATGCACCCCTGGATCACCCTGTATATAATAGTTTCAACACAACGCACAGTGGTTCAAAGTAACGAAAAATAGCGGAACTAATTCGAATTTTGTGAAGTTTTTGTATGCGCTCCCAACTTCGTAAGGTGGTAAATAAAAGACCAGATAACCTTTTCTCAGAATTGCGGCTAACTATTGCGAAACATTTGCCCTCTTCAGCCCCTCAAAGACGGCCATCATATCGTGTACGTTTCTCGGCGTCATACGTGTACTTTTTCTTCTGAGTTCGATTAGCTCCAGAAAGAACATCTTGTGAATAGTTCCTGTGAAACCATACTATTTAGGTATAGGAACATGATACATCATTTGGAAGGAACTTCAATTGTCTTTCAGGATAATTGATAATGAACAGAGTGTTCCCTTTAAAATGTACTTTTCACTATTTTTGTATCTTTCGGAAAAATCACAAATTTTGAACGACCTGTATAATTGAGAACGAATTTCCTTAAACATAACTAATGCAGAGAACATTGATAAACTACACCCAAAATTTCAGATTTGTTCGAGTCCAAATACCGCAGTAATAAACATTTAATTCAAGCTATTTTTTGCATGTAAAATAAAGAAATCAACGAATTTCTCGAAAATCGCTTGAGATAGGTATAGGGGAGTATCAAACAAAAATGATCAAAAAGCAATAGCAAAGCAAAAAATGCAATAATATACAGGGTGTCTCATTTAAAAAATCAAAGTTGTTGCTAGTTTCCAAATAAGCAGCAATGCCGAAAATATTTTAGATCGATAGAGCAGAACTAAATATCCAAGCAACCAAATTTTATATTGTATATGAGTTCTCAATTAAGACCGGAATAGAATATCAAACAACTATCTGAATGAAGATCCAAATTTTCACTGTCAGATTTTTTCTTTCAAGTAAGTGTCCTTTCACAATATTTATTAGATGTAGTTCAATGTCCAGTGTGGCTTCAGCCGGAGAAGTGGTTGTTTTCTGTTAGACATCACAAAAAATAACTTCATAATCATGTCATGGATTCTCCAATTTTTTGAAAAATAATTCTATTCAATATTCAATTGAAAATGTTTCCCTTTCCAAAGCAAATAGAATATTATAATTAGTCGAGTAGTGAAAAGGTGAACAAGTGTTAGATTGTGCTCCGACTGAAAATGCTGTGTAACACGGAGTAAATCATGGAAATTCGAGGCAAATATTGAAAAAGTTTTATAATGACGTTTTCGGTGCGTGTATCATGTATCGAATGAAAAAACATATCTGGAGTCCCAAAAAACGAAAATAACATTCAAACTGGTGAATATATCGAACTACCGGGATCCGAGCATAAACTCCTCGAGTGCTTTTTATCCATCCAAGAGTACATCTCTATCATACCTGTGTTCTTCTCTTTTGAAATTCCAAATCCTAATCAACCATTGGCGTAACAATTGTGAGGTTATGGCAAGAAGAAGAAGAGAGAAGTACAGAAAACTTTATACAAGTATTTAAATTGAGCTAGAGAAAACATCAGCAGGCAAAAATAGTCAGAAATCACTTGATAGTCAATGGAGAGAGATTCTGCTCCAATCAACTGAAAGAAAAGGAAAAATAAACAACAGAATAATGTTATAAAACCATTTCACGAAAAAAATCAAAGCGCACCTTCTACGCAAACAGCAGGTCCGGGTCCAAAGTAAGAAAACGTGAAACGACCACTGGAAATCAGGCTTCGGGAAGAGAAATACTCAAAAACAACGAAAATATAATTGAATTAGAGAAGAAAAATTACTCTTAGCCATTTATCTTCAGTTATCCGGAGAAAAGTAATAGTAAATATTGAAACCAAATTAAATCTACAGTAAAAAATATATTTCAAAAGACTAATATTCTGAATGAATTATTTATTCTTCAAACTCTTCAATTAAGTAATACGATTCATTGTGCTGATATAATTTATACCTACTTGAATCCAATGATTCCATGTCCTATATGGCAATGTTAACATGTCGTTCGCTCAACCATTTTCATATTTTTACATTGAATTAGTGAACTTCTTTTCCATATCGTGTGGAATCCATTGATCAACGTAGTTGTGAATACCCAGGTATCAAACTCTATAATGAATTGCCATTGAATATTAGAAACAACAGAACCTTCAATCAGCTCAAAACTGAAACAAAAAACTGGACAATAGACAAAAAAGAAAATTTTCCCACAGAATAATCACCAATTATTGAGAATATGACCTCACCACAGAAGCGCAACTGGAAAGCGACCCTTTGATCTCTTGGGGTCAAATTTTCGTGACCCTAATTTGAAATATGGCTAGTATAATGTCATTTCTGGGCGTTAAATGCAAACTGTCGGTTGAAATACATTTCAAGTGATAATTCAAGTCCCGAAAAAACAGTTGTAAATTAATGATACAAGACACAAAGCACTTTGTTCACGAATTCAAATACCAAACAGCCATCAATGACAACAATCCAACGCCTAGAAATTTGAGGTTGATTAAAAACAAGCCAAAAATTTCAATTTGGCGGTACGCTTGAATCAGGCTTCTGTGTAGGTAAGGTGTTCTGTGACTTCGCTCGAATAATACTCAACCCACCTCCAGCCGACCTTCAAAATAATTCAAATCCATATGATCTTTAATATGTCTATTTTTGTATACTGCTCGGTTCTTTCATATAGGCAATAATTCCGAAGATTCTTCTACTTTATCCATTGGTTATTAAAACTTAATTCACCTCAGCTCTGAAAGTTGTGGGATTGAAAAACCAGTCACGTAGATTCAGAATCCATAATGTTCTTCTGTGGCCAAGATCCACCTTTCACTGTTCTCGAAGAGAAAGAAAAGCCGTATTTGTAAATTTGCAGAGTGAAATAACTCCAGATTTATAGAGAAGTTGCTTCGTGTAAGGAAACATTCAATAAGAAATAACACATGTACATATGAAATAATATTTCAATAAGTTTTTTCCCCTGTATGAATATTCCTTTCACATTATGATATTCTCTGTGTATACCTATCATAATCAGTAAATGTTCCTTAGGAACTCAGTGATGAATGAAACCTCCACGTTATTCGTGGGAATCATTGAGAAATTATATAATTTCAATGGTGAGAAAATATTTTCTGTGATACTTCAAACTCAAATGTGTTTATCTCATAAAATATTTAATATTAGGAATATCATTCCAATCATGAATAAATTGGAAAATCCACCTAACAAGAGCTTTCAGTGGGCAATTAAAATCATTAAGGAAATACAGCATGGATTGCTCGGTAATAATCCTGTATTAATTTAGAGAATTTCAAAGGCAATTCATCTGAACTGCATTCAAGTGGATGCAATCGCAAACTGCAAAAAATGGAATATTTTTCTCATTCCTCGTCATATTCATGAAGGTACACTGGCTCACCAATAAAAACCCTTTTTTGTTCACGGGCCATGAACGAATGCCGTTAAATGAGTATGGTAATGATGGAGGTTTTTATGCCATCATATCATAAAATTTGCTTCTTGTAAAGTAAAACTGAACTAATTCGCAACTGCAATATCATTTAGCATATTTTCACGTTTTTTAGAAAAGATTATTATTATTTTTATTTATTTATATTAATATATATATATATATATATATATATTATTAGGGTGTTTTTTACAATTCTTTTTTTTTCGCTCCCAACCGAAAATTTTGTTAGAAATGTAAAAAAAAATCTCTGAAAATTGAAGCACTCAATATTAATATCAAGTACTTTCCCAGAGCGTGGAAAGATTTCCTTTTTAAAATACACATAAAGTTTTTTTTTTAATATCTATAACTCAGCGGCAAGCGCGTATTTAAGGGGAGGGGTAATAATGGGGGTAGTTACCCTACCCCCCTCCCAAGAAACTGCAAAATGTTTCAATTCATGAAATGGCCACCATATCTCTACTCAAATCTAAAACGTCGTGGCCGCTATTGTCGCTAGGCATTTCTCATGAGTCTAGTCGAAAAGTGAGTTTTCTCCGAAAAATCGTTCCAATGGAATAGAAATTTGCGCTCAAGAATGTCTTGCAAAAGGCTCCAGGGGGGCGAAGATCTATATTCTATCAGATAGCCAAGCAGCATTGAAAGCTTGTGAGTCTAGACTGACTTGGGATTGCAAATTATCCCTAAGACAACTGGCTACAAATAATCAAGCCACACTAATGTGGATGTCAGATCACAAGGGAATCAAAGGCAACATGGAAGCAGACAGCCTTGCCGAGGAAAGTACAATCACTCAATTTCCTGGCCCAGAACTCCTCTGTGACCTCTCCAAAGCACAGATTGAAGAACCTGGAAAGCTGGCCAAATCAAAAACCACCGGAATAAGGTTCCAGGGCAAAGGCAAGCAAAAAGGCTTCTGAGCCACTCGCCGAAGAAAGATTGAGAGTTCCTCGAGTTTTGAATAGATGAAGGGTAATGTAAAAAAGATCTTTCAGGTTGAGGTACAGAGAGGCTGAAGAGCCATATCGATCCCCCCACAATGTAACAAGATATCAATTGTATGAGATAGAGAAAACATTATTGATAGGCAAGAGAGATAGCAAGGAAACAATAATAACGTATACCCAATAAAACCCTTATAAGAAAGCAAATAATATATGCATCGGAAATAATGGTAGACTAAAAAGAGTTCAAGCATCCCTGGAGAACGAGAAAGAGGATAATGGAGACAATAGTCAGTGCCAATTAAACGATAAAAAAAATAACATAGAGAAGCGAGAAAAATAAGAGCAGAATGAAATGATAAAAACATTTAGAATCCCTATGGAGAAAAATTTGGGATTTATCGAGAAAAGTTTGGCAGAATGGAAGAGAACAAGTGGAGGTGGAGGAAAAGAGTGCAGGAAGATTTCGAAAAAAATAATTATAGTCGCAGATCACACAAAAAATGTCATAGGATAGAGGATCAACTCATCCTCCTGAAAGAATTATTCGACGAGGTTGATTTTTTGGCAGAATCGTAAAATATCAATTGGCAGGAGTATGCTCCTAAGTTTGGATGATTTGGTGAACACCGGTACTTATAGGAGTCATATTGTAAGAAATGATATATGAAAATGTTCACAATTAATTTACTTCAAAATAAAGAACACATTATATGTAAGCCCGAAACAATCAATATAAAAAACATGTAGTTTCAATTAATTATGTATTCAGCAGGCGAATCCCATTGAAACCCTCAATATGCTCTGAATGATGATGGAGGGCTATGAACAAATTCTGGTAGGGGACACATATTGCTTCCCATTTTAATATTTGTTTTTCTCATTTTTTATTTGAGAATCAACGCCTTTTTGTCTTTTATTCATTTAGATCTTTTGTTAAAGTATGCAAAGCCCATTTCCTCCCAGAAGTAGTTGCTATAATATAGAAAAAAATACTAGAACAAAATAGGTACAAACTTAATTATAACTGACACGAACACAAATAATTGGATAGCTCAGTTTATTATGAATGTACGTCAATAATTTTTTTTTCTGAATATTGTTTTTTTTTTCAATACGATGATATTTTTGGACAAAATAAAAAATCGTCTTGATAACATATGTATTGACAAATGCGAAAAATAATTTCGAAATAAAAATATGTAAATGTTTTTTCATTATCAACAGGGAGTACCAGTGACCACTGACATATTGGAACAATATTCGATATTCGCACACTTTTTCACTTTGTGTTCATTTTGTTTTCTTTTGTTTTCAAAAAGCAATCAGCAATCTAATATACGTTTTAATATCATCATGGTATTGTATTGAATTATAATTACCAATACATAGCAGTTGAATTTGTCAACTAGCCTATTTTACGCATTCCCAACTAAAGAAACATAATTATTCAGCGAGTGATGATGGTGTTCAGATCGTTGTTAAAGAAATCGCTGAAAAATTCGTGGTTCGCAAATAGTGCATTTTCAACGGCCCGTTTTTCTCTGTCTTAATGAAGAGCCAACTTTTCATTCCCTCTCTAAACACTCGTTTTTTATTCAATGGTTATATGTGTGTGTGTGGTTCTTTTTAGACAAACAGAAGCGTTTGTTGTTATGCCATTGAGGCATATAACTCACTTATCTTCCTATTTTTCTCTTTTTAGATAAGAATATGATAAAAATGGCTAAATCTGAGACAAATGAACAAGCCACATTTGTGAAGTAGGAACATAATTTATTTGTCAGCATATCTATCTCTTTTGTTGTTGTTTTCGCAAAAATCGATTTATATTATGTATGGACAGATTTTAGCAAAATGGTTTCGAAAATATGGTAACAGGATTTATTTCATTGGTTTGAATAAAACTCAAGTTGTGTTTCCGTTCATTTCATATATGGTTTCTAGAGCGTGAGAGTGATTCCAAAGGATTAACCGTATTGATGATTCGTTTTTTTTTTCTTCATATGACTATTACAAACTTCATGCACATATCTCTCTTTTTCCTACCTCTAACCCCAAATTGATTAGATTCATATTATTTTTTTCAAAAATAGACGTAGGTACTAACTTTCGATTCACCCAATTCATATGGTATATTCTTAAATTTTGAGATACTTCTGTTGATGAAGAGTAAATACACCATTCAAATTCAATCATACTAAACCTTTGGGGATTCTGTGCATGAAAATCAAATCGAAATTGAGAGAGCAAAAGAGGAAGGAAGCCCCAGCCTCGTCACCTTTTCCAACTACAGAACATTATACTATGCTGGAGCATATGAGCGACTCGGATTGTATTTCTTCAAACGTACGATAACGTTGAGAATCATCTTGTTCCTTCCGAAGAACACTTCGATGTTTACTTATCCATGTTCGAAAAAAAAACCATTGTTGAATCGAAATAATTTCCCCAGATATGGAAATCAGGAACAAATAGTTCATTTCAATGAAATTGGCCTCAAGGAGATAAAATATCGAATAACATTCATTAAACAAAATAGAGGACTAAGAAACCAACCTTTTTTTTCAAAACCAATTAATTCAGTTCCAAAAAGATTTGTTAATCGAATGCCTCACATCGAAATCCTTGCAGTAGTTTTCTTGCAGAGTTTTAATATACCTACTCAACCTTTTTCTTCCTTTGGATTGAGGAATCAGACTATTGATATCAGGAAAGGAATCGTGTAATGATGACGGATCAGCAGAAATTCGTAGGATGTGGAAAACAGTGGTCAATCAGATTAGGAAACAAACTTAATGAAATTTTCACAAATACCAAATATTGATTTTTTCCATAATTTGGGTTTTCTCTTCCCTCAAAAAAAACAATTACCCGTTCAAAAATATTTTTTCAGTTCCAGGGAGGAGAAAACTCGAAATATAGAAAGATATGTATTCATATCTACCCAAAAACTATTCCGTATTGACCAAAAGGGAACCAATAAATTTATATAATTTTTTTTTTAAAGCAATCTTTCATATCAGATGAAAAACGAAAATTTGTCACGCATAAATACCGATCATGTGTTGTACATCGCGCGGCAGGCTTTTGTATTTTTCTGATGAAAGCAGAATAACTTTCGTCAGACATATAACAGAAAAAAATATGTTTGTCCTGTCAGTGCTCACATTTTTTTCATTTATACTCGAATTTCAACCTCTCGGTCGCACTACAATCTCCATTTCGCGAAAAGGCGAAAGCACTAGTCATCAAAACTACAAACTTCACCATTTCTTTTTAGTGGTCAAAATCGGAAAATGGATTCTCCGATTTCGGATTTATTTCCTTCGTGTCACTATTTCCTTCGTTTTCATAATAGTCTCTAGTATCTATTGTTGAATTGTATTGCACTAACGATTGGGTATCTATTAACCATTAAGGGAAATTGGCTAAATAGAGTCATCTTTTTAGGGGTTGAAAGCAGAAAAGTATATCTCTAATTTCGGATTCGTTTCTTTTATGTCTCTATATCTATCTAGCAATATCTAGTACTGATGGTGAGAATATATTGCATTAACGATTGAATATCTAGTAACCATCAAGCGAAAATGGTGAAACTCCAATCATCAAGACAAGAAACTTCACCACTCCTCTTAGGGGTTAAAAGCGGATTATAAAATCTGTGAAAATATGATTTACTTCCATTGTGTCTCTATCTCTCTATATTCATCTGAAAGTATCCTGTTTTCATTCTTTCAAGACAAGAAACTTCAACACTCCTTTATCTATTAATATGCGGAGAGCTGGCTACACAAGTTAAGAATGATGAGGTACAGGGGAAATTTTCACATATCTACTCAAAAAAACATTTCGTATTTACCAGAAATGAACCATTAAATATATATATATATATATATATATATATATATATATATATATATATATATATATAAAAGTGGCCATATTTTATCCCAATGCACTGAAAAGACAAAAATATTCTTTATTTTTATATCAGTTGAATAACATATTCAGAAATTCGTAGCGCATAAATACTAACCTATTTCGTGATGTACATCGTGGGACAGGCTTCTGTTTCTCCAATTAAAGCAGAATAACTTTCGTCAGACATTTAATAGAAAAGAATATGTTTGTCCTGTCAGTGCTCATTTTTTTTGTTCATTTATACTCGAGTTTCAACTTCTTGGTCGCTCTTTAATCTCCATTTTCGATTGTTGAGCATTCTACTAACGCTCGGATAAATTTACTATCAATCGAAAGTGGCGAAGCCGCCAGTCATCAAACCTACAAACATCACCACTAACGATTGGGTTTCTACCAATCATCAAGCGAAAAGGCGAAACCACTAGTCATCAAAACTACAAACTCCACCATTTCTTTTTACGGGCCAAAAACGTAGAAAGGAATTTCTGATTTTGGATTCATTCCCTTTGTGTCACTATTTCCTTTATTTTTCTAACAGTCTCTAGTATTTAGTGTTGGAATGTATTACACTAACGATAGGAGATCTATTAACTAGCAGGTCAAAATGGCGACACAACAGTCATCAAGACTACAAACTTTACCACTCCTTTTTAAGGATCAAAAGCTGAAAATGATCTCTAATTTCGGATTTTATTGTTTTGTGTCTTTTTCTCTATCTAACAAATGGATTGCACTAACGATTGGATATTTAGTAACCAAGCAAAATGGCAAAACGGCAGTCATCAAGACAAGAAACTTCACTACTCCTCTTAGGGATTGAAAGCGGAAAATCAAATCTCTGAAATAGGATTCATTTCATTTGTATCTCTATATCTATATATGTATTCTTGTAATGTATTCCACTAAATGAAATCTCTAGTTTCAGATTCATTTCCTTTATGCCTCTAGTATCGATTGTAGAAATGTATTCCACTTTTGACAAATGATATATTATTTTACCACTGGTATTTTTAATAAATGAATTACTCAGAAAAAAATTATAGTTTATATAATTTTTAATCAATTTTTATCTCCGAGCGGATTTCGATACCAAATTCCCATCGAAAGAGTTGTATTGGCGTGGATTCGAAAATGCGATTTAAGATTTGATGAAGACTCAACAAGATAATTTCCTTCGGCGAGGATTCTGTCTTTGAAGTTCGCTGGACCATGTCGTGACTGGAAGACATTTGGATACTTGGCACTAGCACTGATTCTACTTTTTTAGGTTCTCAATTTCTAAGACTTATTAAAACATTGAGACCTGTAACTTTTATACTGAATATATTTCAGACTTCTTGTTCGTCTAACAATCTCTCTCAATCATTTCAAATAAAAAAACTGAACTCCGTCGAATGAATTATCTGTGGTCCCTTTCATAACTAATAATATGATAGAAAGGGTATCCATACACGAAATCTTAGAATTTGTATAGTAATTCATTCAACCAATTGAACTTATTCTGAATTGGATTAATAATTATTTGACAGATTAGAAATTATGAGTGATTTAAAATTAAATAGGCAAGGCCTATACAACTTAAAAAAAATATAAATGCCATGATAGAGATGTGTATCATCTCAGACTTCGAACCGAACCGAACCCATCTATATCCTTACTGTAATATCTAACATCTGCTAACCAACTGTGTAAACATTCAACCATAACTCTCTCGAAACCACTGCGATATACTTTTAACAATTCATTTTTACCATTTAAAAAAAAATTAAAAAAAATTTAAAAAAAATTTTTTTCTGTTCTATAACTATTCTCCCAAGAAAATCTTCCATAACTCATCATTTGCATCTGTGAAATAGCAATTCATGACGATGAAATAACTTCTGTGAAATATTGTATCCAACTTTGTCTGTACTATAACCCTGTTCTGTGGCCGGAAATATGCTCTTCACTTGCCCATACAAAGTATTTGGGTAATGGTCCCTATCGGGACTATTTGAAAAAAAATTACAATTGTGTGGACTACACTCGACAAAAATGAAAATAAATAATCTCAAATATTTTATTTTCTGACCACCGGTTCGGTTATAATTTCATGGTGAATTGTGAATCTCGTCGAAGTTTTGAGTAGTAAATATTTTATTTAAAATAGATATTGCATTCTGCTAGACACTAACGATTGGATATCTTTCTACCATTAAGCAACAATGGGGAAACGCCATTCATCAAGACAAGAAATTTCAACGCTCCTTTTAGTGGTTAAAAGCGAAAAATTAAATCTCCGATTTTGGATTTATTTCTTTTGTGTATCTATCTTTCTATATTCATCCAATAGTCTCTTATATTGATTGTTGGAATGTATTCCATCAACGATTGGGTATCTATTAACCATCAAGCAAAAATGGTGAAACGCCAGTCATCAAGACTACCATTCCTTTTTAGGGGTCACAAGCGCAAAATTAACTCTCTGATTTCGGTATTTCGGTTGATACTGCCGTTCCACCAGATGTGGACATGCTGAAAGCGTTAATGATAAATCCTTTGAATCAGTGTCAGATAATAGAATGTTTTCTACTGTAATAGTTTTTCCTGATTATTTATAGTCATCATTACGCTGCTTAAAGGTAATAAGTCTCTGGAAATGAAGGGAAATCATAATTATTTCGTAAGTTATAATAAATGATCAACTCCTTCAGAAATTAGACTATTTGATGACTTTTGAGTAACTTTAACAGCGATAAAAATGGTGCATCCTTTTTTATACCGATTGAAACACCTGTTTCTGGACAGATATAGTCAAATAGACACTGATAACTTGTTTCCTCAGATAAGTTAATTTTCAACTCGGAAAGCTGACATGATTTCGGTAAAAAGATGAGTTCATCAGATGAAAAGAAAAGCTCGTGTATTTTTAACCGACGAAACCAAAATATTTATATATATTTAATTTTTTTTATATTTTTTTTTATGTATGATCTCGCATAACTTTTCACTGAGACGTCCGATTCCGATAATTCGTCTCTCAGTGGATAGGGTGTACTTTGAAGTTGGTCCCATTTGAATTTCAGAAATGAAATCCAGACCTAAGGGTAGCAAAATGAAGGATATTGATCACTCACCCTCTGAATTCTGGTCCGTTAACCGATTCTATCAGGCATAACTTTGTACTGGGATCTTCGATTTGGATGATACTTCTTTTATCAGATAGGGTTTACCTCATAGTTGGTCATATCCTGATTTCAAATGAAATGATCCACTCCTATGGGTACAAAAATAGAGGATGATTGATTTTTCACTTGTGAACAGTGGCACACATATGTAGTTGACATTGACAGATCCTCCTACATCCGTCACAATAATAATTACATTCTATGAAAGGATGGAATCATATACAAAGTGATGAAACCAACTAACCAGAACTTTCAAAAATAATTTATATTATATAACAATAGATAGTTAAAGTAGATAATCATATTATTTAACAGTCAATAGTTGAAGTAAGCTGGGTAAGTAAGTATTTTGGAAGTGATCAAAAAATTAAGTAGGTAGTAATTAGTAGATTTCAGCCAACATACCTCGCATATCTTCCCATGAAGTAGTCCGATTTCGATGATTATTTTTTTTTCAATGGATAGGGTGTACTTCAAAGTTGGTCCCATCTCAAATTGAAAGAAAAAATGCCATCCCTAAGGGTAGCAAAATGGAGGATATTGATCGTTCACCCTCTGAATTTTGACCCATTAACGATCGTTCACCCTCTGAATTTTAGTCCATTTACCGTTTCTATCAGGCATAACTTTGTACTGGGTTATCCGATTTGGATAATTCTTTTTTAGCCACATAAAATTGAAAAATAATAACTTTTTAACAAAAAATTGAACCGACGAAATACGGAACTGAAAAGTAAAAAATAAAATAAACCTCCTTAGTCTCAATAACTAAGCTCCCAAACTAATGTAAGTAACTAATTTTGAGTCGGCGCCAAACAAACAAGCAAAAGATTTAGGTAAGGCGTAAAATGATGGCATTGAGTTGCGCGGTGACATTCTGATATTTTTTCTGAAGTAATATAATGATCTTCGTTGATTGTTCGTTCGGCGCCGACTCATAATTAGTTACTTACATTAGTTTAGGAGCTAAGTTATTCCGTATTTCGTCGGTTCAATTTTTTGTTAAAAAGTTATTATTACTGTTGACAATTCAACTCATGTATAAAAAATCGCATATGCCACAGTGCAATTGTCAGTTTGACAGCGGCAAAATTTAGCTGCAACTTTCACAGCGACAAATGCACCAGTGGTTTTTTCACTTATTCATTTGTTCATCAATCATCGTGGTGTTGGTTGCCAAAATTAATAAAGTTTTCATTGATATGTTTCTAAATTTCTCATTCATTAAATTGTCCTAGCGAATTACACTCGATGTTTGTATTGATATCGGGTAAATTTGTGTTGTTCAAGTTCCTTTAGCAATTGGACTCAAAAACTGTCAACCTAAAAACGTTCCACCTTCGGTGTCGCGTTTTTAATAGTTGACAGTTTTTCTCGTCTAATTGCTAGGCAACAGTTTCTCATTAAACAACCCAAATTTACCCGATGAAATATAAACCTCTCGTGCAATTATAAGTGATAATTCAACAATCTTGAGTTTTTTTGTTGATATTTTTTGTTCTTTTTAATAAATAACCCGAACCAAAATTTCGTCTTTGGCTTGTCCACCAAAAAAGAAATACCTACTTCTTTATTTTTCGTTCATCAAAACCAGAATATTCACATACTATGCCATGTTCAATGTATTTCCCAGTGGAAAATATAACTGAAATACCCAAAGTTGAATTGAACTCCTCTTCAATCTTTTTCGGTCTGATCAACAAGAGAGTCACATATAATAAATGAATCAAATAAACAATAGTAGACGTAGACAAGAAGAAATGAAAAATATTTGAGACGCCCAAGGTTGTTAGAAAATGAATAGTCCCAATTTCAATTGTTGTTACATCAATAAAGCTCATGTATAGAATTTAGATCCTTGAAATGTAAATTATGATCATACTATGATTGTATCCTTTATTGAAATCACCGAGAAATGTACTTATTCTATGTAAATAAATCATCTAGCTTCTTAAGCTGCTCTTATGCTCAGATTATTAACATTTATTGTCAGCGTATATTTGTTGTCCTATAAAAAATTTGTTGTTATTCACTTTGTGATATATAGGGAATCCTTTTGACGAGTGTTCGGAAGTATTTCTAGAACAAACTATGGCCATTCTAACTGATATCGTAGAAAAAAATATATCAATTATGTGAAGACATTATTTCACCTAAAATGCAGTTTCGGGACTTATCAAACTAGTAAATCGGAAAAACTCTTGGGATAAATGGGAAAGTTTCAAAAATATCACAATTCAGTACCTACGTCATGGGTAGCTCAGAATCATGATGTGTTTGAAAGTCTTTGTAAGGTAATTGTGAATTGAAAATTTCATTTTTTGAAATAGGGAGTGATGTGAGTAAAATAATTCTCATATGTTAACCGTTTACAACTGGATTTATTTCAGTGCCCTCAGGTGGAAAGGATAAAAAAACTGAATAATTCCGTCAATTTCCGTATTGCATTTGTGTGAAAAAATAAGGGAATATCCATAGAATATCCCGAAACGAGTCATTCTGCATACACATACAAGCAACAATGAATTCGAATTAATCAATTAGTTCACTTAGGATTAATACTATTACACAGAGGCAAAGGTTAGGAATTGCAACACTGTCCAGTTCAAATCGTCACGGTTATCCACTTCATTACTTCCGGAGTCTCAGAGTTAAATCATCGACAATGCCACAGTGTTGGAAATGTATCTCATTATCTTCAACACCATATGCCTAGCCATTAGCTTCTCAACTTGTATCCACCTCTGATTCAGTTAGTGGAGAGTAACTGAAAGGTGATATGACCATAATGATAATTCAAATGAACAAACTTCCCAAGCACTCGTCAAAAAAGATCCCGCATGAAATATATAATATTCTGGTATCAAACATATAATTGGCAGGTTCTTCATAATATCGCCTCATCCACAAATCTAGTTCGATGATCTAGTACAATGTTATTTAATATTGTTATTTTATTTGAAAATATGTTTCTGAATGACATTACTGATAGATATAGATAATTTTTATTATATCGAAGCTATTTGTGTGATATTTCCTAAAATATTTTCATGAATCCTGTATCAGACCTGAATATATTTTTATTGTTCCTAAAATTCATTCAGTATTATTGCCAAATGTTATTTTGTTACAATATATTTTAGTTTAGTAGTGAAAAAAAATGTTACGATTGACTATATTTCCTAGATTATACTGTTATTGGAAGAATGAGGTCCTTGTGAATAACACACTTCAATATTCCCCATGAAATATCGAATATTAGCCATTTGAGAGTTGAAGGGTTGTCATTGTGCAGCGTACAGAACATTTTGAAATAATGCTCCATTTTTCGTTTTGCTCGGTGGGTGTTTCCTACAATAGTTATTTCAACAATTACGCATTTTTGGGAAACTGGCGTGAACACTAATGAAATAATATGCTGTATAAAACTACCAAATTCTAGCTCATCCGGATCGAAACTTGCCCGGGCTTTCGCCCGGAGTGTATCAGCAGCGATCTGGTGGTGTAACTACGCGGTCTTCATACACCTGCCCTGATGAATATTGCAATGGGTAATCTTCGATATTCCATACGGTGAATAATGACACAAAGGTGTTTCTCAGTGATCGAAATTTCACCCAATAATAGTTCTATTTGAATCGAAGTGAACTCAATTCAGTTTGTATTTTATATGAAAATGAAAGTGTTGTTTATCATTGTGATTAACGGATGCTACATTTATGGATATTTCTATGTTTCTGAACTTGGTACAAAAAACATATATTCCTCGATACAGATATTATCAAAGTGAATAAAAACCATTTTATAAAAAGTAATATTGAATGTAGATGTTTGAAAAATTGAAGTATAGTCAATCGAATATGAAAATGACTTTTTTGTCTTCCACTTTCCATCGTACGAAATTTCGGAAGCAGAGATTCAATTATTATAATCAATATCATTAAACGAACAATATGCGGGCTATTTTTCCTCGATCTTGATCATTCGATGTGTTTAGCCCAAAGATTAGAAAATAAAAATAAGTACCTGGGGATTTCTCAATAATATGAAGTCGCTTCTGATTATAATGGAAATTGCTCTCATCTCTCAAATGGAATACCTACTGTTCGATTTGTCGAAAATATGATTGCTTCTTGAAAATGTGTTTCCCATTCCTCCCGGTCTTCCTGATGATCGTGGAAGCGTGAAATAGATTTTCGTCGACAAAAATGTATTGAAGACCTAGTGAATGCGATGTCTCTCTTGCGTCAATGTTACGAATGATTTCTGGTGAGTACTCTCTTTTGGAAAACATTCTCCTTTGCCACATTCATCTTTATGAGATCTTAATTGAGACTGGAATAGAAAATCAAATAACTATCTGAATGAAAATGCAAATTTTCAATTTCAGATTTTTTCTTTTGAGTTAGGGCCTTTTCATAATATCTATCAGATGTAGTTCAATGTCCAGCGTGGCTTTAGCCGGGGAAGTTAGACATTCACAAAAAATAACTTCATTTTTATCGTGGATTTTTCAATTCACAGAAAAATCTTTCTATCAATATTCAATTGAGAATGTTTCCCTTTTCAACCTACTGTTCATTATTCAATGTTATTTTCACAAAGATTACTGCGAAATTCATTATTTCTCATATGCCGGGGATATTTCCTAAATTTGATATACTTACTGAGAATTTTCCATTATAATAAAAAAATAACCGAATCAATTTCAGATTTGGCAGGATGGAGGACAATATATTTTAACGCCCATTTTTAGCAATATTTCTAGAACCATCTACCATAAAAGTTGTGGAATCCTCAAGACTACTTTCCAATGATACTTCACATGACCGACTTCAGACTAGTTTCCCCTTTCAAAATATTCTCATAGATTATTTTTGAGTTCTATGTGGGAGTTGCGGGTCAATAACCTACATTCCTATACCAAATATCAACGCTCTTCTTCAAATTATCTCCTGAGAAAAATGTATATGAAATGGATGGACAGACGGTTTCATGAATGACCTTATAAAGGTTCCGTATAATTTTTTATCATTACGTATCCCAAAAAGAGGGCATTTCATCTGAAATGGGGAAATTTGAAGTAACTTCTGATATAACCAAACTTGGTAGTTCGTCTCGACTAGTTTAGACGTATTTAGTAAATCCTCATTATACGAATTTTCATTCTACCATCTTTGAAATATACAGTATGTCAGCTTAAACTTGTCACCCCCCTTAGACCCGTTGATTTTTATTTCGAGGGAGAACTCCTTCTCCGAATACGACATTATTGTGGTATCAACCCTACACTTCAGAATCTTCAATGGGACTACCATACTTGTGGCACATCATTTTGAAGGGAATTCAATTGCAAACACATCGGTGTAATGCAATTGAGAATCGATCGAGTGTTGTGGAAGTTTCAATGAAAAGTAAGTGAAAATATAGATAAGTTGTTCAATTCTTTACCTGAAATTTCAACATATCAAAGGTTCAATACAGGCTCCATACAGTTATATAAGCGATATTCGAAATGTCTTCACAATTCTCCTGCCTAGATCATCAGGGAATTGGGCTGTGATAATAACTTTGGATTTGAAATGTCCCCATAAAAAAGTATAATGGTGATAAGTCAGGAGATCTCGCAGGCCATCCTATTGGTCCCCGCCTTCAAAACCATCCCTCTGTGAAATTTTCATTTAAAAATTGACGTACAGGTGCAACAAAATGTAGAGGAGCTCCATCTTGTTGAAAGGTGAGATTATCATCATCTTCAAGTAGCTGAGTGATTGCGGGTTTACAGTTGTATCAAGAAGTTCAAGATAATTTTGTCCATTGAGGTTAATAAAATATGGATCTACAATATGGTCTCCCAAAATCCCAGCCCAAACATTTGATTTCTGGGGCGTTAGTGAATGAGTTTCGCTGTACCAATGTGGATTCACATCACTCCATTATATGTAGCCTGTTCACATGTCCATTCGAATAAAAGGAAGATTCGTCAGAAAAGCACACATTGTAGAGGTAATTATTATCACCAATCAATAACAATCATGATTCCACAAAACTGTGTACGGCTGTCTGGATCATCTCCATTCAATTCTTGTACATTCCGCATTTTTTAGGGATGGAATTTCGCTTCTTCCAGAATTCGATGTATGCTGCTTTTGGAAACTCCGGAAAAAGTCTCAAGTTGTCTCAAAGATTGAATGATGTCCATCACTGCATGTCCTATAATTGCAACAGCGACCCCTTCATTTCTCATAGACTTTGTTTGTTCATGTTCTTTATTTTGCACTGATCCTGACTCCACGAACTCACGCATCACTTGTATCACGTATTGAAATGATACGTTTTTCCCTGGATGAATTTATGAATTCCATTGAAAATTCGAGCAGTGGCTCTAGCACACCTCCCATTTTCAGAACAATTGATATTCTTTTTTGTATAGTGTAAATCATTTTCAACAGTTTTCATGCCTTTGAATGGAGTAAATTGAATACATCGATATACCAAGGCTTAACCAAAGATATGCGTACAAAAACACAAGGGAACAAAGTTATAATTTTTTTACAGAAATGTCTGCCTTACCTTCCAAACTATTATTTCTGAAAGCATACTATTTTTCAATACAGTGGCGTTCCAACAGGGATCGGGAAACCAACAAATAGCCTAAAAATCATTACTGTCAACGAATATTCTTCAATAATTTCAGAATACTGTGAAAATCGTATTGTATGTTTTAAGGTAATCAGAAAAAAAAACTATCTTGATTTACACTTATTTTTCATTGAAACTTCCACAACATTTGGTAGATTCTCAATTGCATTGCACCGATGTGTTTGCAAGTATGGAAGTCCAATTGCAGATTCTGATTCCGGATATAAGAAGGGGTTACAAGTTTTCGCTGGGACATATATATATATATACATAT
Source organism: Gonioctena quinquepunctata (assembly GCA_018342105.1). NCBI lineage: Eukaryota > Metazoa > Arthropoda > Insecta > Coleoptera > Chrysomelidae > Gonioctena > Gonioctena quinquepunctata. The sequence continues at coordinate 126,171 of JAFIRS010003417.1, forward strand.
AAAAACTGAAGTTTAGGAAACACAAAAACCAAATTTTAGGTTATATATATATATATATATATAAAATATATATATATATATAATATATATATATATATATAATATATATATATATATATATATATATATATATATATATATGAATCTGAAATTCGACATACATGGTATTTCGCGTGAAACTCCTCATATATGAATATGAAAATAAATGAATTCGGACTCAAATGGACATCTCATTCAGTAGAACATCACTGAAAATCTTTGACGCATTTTTCAATGGCACCCTACACTTTTCAATACGGTAGTTATTGGTCAAGTAACTTACGGAAAACAAATAGAATTGGTGTATTTTCCACGAATCTTTCGGCTGTGTATCCAGGAGAAGCAATGTGGGCTTCTCCGAATATCTTGAAATGTGCAGAAATCTAACATATTTTTTTTCGAAATTTCATTTGAAATCTGCTCATTTTGATATATCGGGAGGTGAGTTCAAGTTCCCATATATTCTATTCTCAAGATTCTTGGTTCAAATATATTTGGCAACACACTCACGCTTGATTTTTTACACCAAATATTACCCGAATTTATTTGAGTTCCGTGTTCATAGAATGAGTTAGTCAATAACTAACCCAGCGATGAGAATGCATGTTGCAAAATATGTGGGGCCATTAATAAAAATGAGTCGTTATCGCGACGCCCTAGTGGATTATTATTCGCAATGGATAAGTTTTTTTTACTATGAATCAATTAGTCTTCACGAAATGTTAATATGCCTTAATATTTGCAAGCGGAGATTTATGTTGGATACATTGTTCCATATGGATTTCAGGGTGAATGTATAACTCTTTCAGACAAACTCAATGTGTGAACATTTTAGCACTGATAGGATAAAGACTGCTTGTACATTTCTAAAAGTGACACTCATTGTTTCATCGCCTCATATCGCATGAATTAGAAAAGCAGCGTGGCATATGAAATGTTTACTGCCGCACTAGAATACGAATTATGTTATACTAGGTATAATAGTTTTTCTGTTCTAGGACATATTGTGTAAATAAATAACTACTATGATAATCATCGTAGGAGAAACTGTAAGTAGATAGGAATGCACTTTATCTTGTAAGTCATCACATGGAGTAAATAAATGATTATTATGAAATGTTTGTTTCACTTAAATATTCAACTACCACATACTTAGGACTCAGGACCAATACACCAATATTAGCGATTTTACATAAATAGTAAAAACAGTAGTAGTAAAACAGAGCATTAAAAACATAATTTACCTGCATTTTGAATTGATGCGGCCTGCACTTGTTGAAAATCCATATTAAAGTAAACAAAAGACACTCACTTCACTAACTGATTTTCACTAAACTGGATTTACAAAACCACGACACGTGTTTCGCTATACAATGGCTTATATGATCTCAGAAATCTGGAAATTTATGTACGAAAAACATGATGTACATTCAATGGCTAATTTATTCATTGATACCCTTATAAAACATATTGAAAAAAATACAAAACGAGTCAAAACAAGAAAAACCGAAAGAAATAAAAAACCAGGATTACACCAGGCCTGGTAATATCTATCAATCAAAAAAATAAACTATACAAAATATTACAACCTGATCCGCATAACATCACCCTCAAAAAAGAATTAGTATTCATAAAAATAATTAAAAATTAAAAAAAAAAAAAATGTGGAGTCTTATAGAAAAAAAGAATAATAAATCCAAAAATCTATGGAAATGCGTCAATGGAATCTGTGAAAAAACAAGTCTTGAGACTTAAATTGAGAAAATAAAAACCTGGAATGATAGCATAATAAGTGACAAAACGAATTCAATATTTTTTTTAGTGATATAGGCAAGACTTTGGCTGCAAAATCAGCAGCCCGGACAACTTAAAAGGGAATATTGATAATGTAGATCAAACAATGTACCTTTTCCCAACAAATGAATATGTGGTCGTAGAAACAATTCAATCACTAAAAAATAAAAAAAATCCGGTCAAAGACAATATAAGAGCGGAAACGTTGGAAGAAATTTCTGACGAAATCGCTGCCCCACTGAGCATTTTAATTAATAGATGTTTTGACACTGGATGTTTCCCCAATGTTTTAAAAGTAGGACTAATAAAACCCTTGTACAAAAATGGTGACAAAACAGAGCTGGGAAACTATCGACCAATATCACTTATTTTTAATATAGCAAACATTGTGGAAAAGTTATTGAAGAAAAGAATTGTGAACTTCCTCAATAAGTTTGAAATTATTTCAAATAGTCAATATGGCTTCAGAGGGGGAAGGTCAACCGAAGATGCAATTGGTACTTCAACATCAAAAATATATAAAGCAATAGATTCAAAAACCCCAGCGCTTTGCAGTTTCGTTGACCTCTCTAAAGTCTTCGACACAGTCAGTCATAAAAATTTGTTGAAAAAACTACAACTGTATGGGATCAGAGGAAATGGTTTCTCTATACTGCGAAGTTATCTTCCAAACCGGCGACAAGAAGTCTATATTGATGGTACCAACAGTGGAATAAGGAATGTTACCTATGGCACACCACAAGGTACAGTGCTTAGCCCATTACTTTTCACTATATATATATATACATAAATAGCCTACTAACGATGAATATAGGAGGTTCTATTCTGAGTTTCGCTGATGTCACCGCGATATTTCATCAGTCAGAAAGCTGGAACAACCTGAAACAGAAAGTTGAATCAGACTTTGGAGTCTTAAAAGATTGGTTCAGGTATAATAAGCTACTCTAAATAAAGAAAAAACCGAATATCTCCCTTTCACTTCATACGCAAACAATTCGCCCAACTTGGGATCCTTATATATTGACCGAGAGACTGAGATACCAGAAGTAGAGTCAATCAAATACTTAGGAATGATTATTGATAGGCATTCACGATGGGATTTACAAGCGACAAGAATCAGTAACAAGTTGAGAGGACTGCTTCCACGAATTGAATTCCTCAAGGGATTTCCAGATACATGCCACTTGAGAATCATATCTTATTCCCTTATCGTATCTCAACTCACCTATGGGGAGGAGTAAATGACTATCATCTTGTTAATATCAACACCTTACAGAAATAGATTATAAGAATTATATATGACAAACAACTAACTCACTCCAATAATTTACTATATAAGAAAAATAGATTTTTTGACCTACGGCAACTTTTTCCCCTGAAACTACTCCTGAATATTCATAAAGTGAAACTCAAGTTAGAACCAATCGAACATGCCTAGCAGACAAGAATTAATGAAAATAACGTTACAGTACCAAAATGCGAAAAAAATGGATCAACGAAGTATAGAATTTTTGGGACCAAAAATCTTTAACAATTTACCAGATAACTCAAAATCTATAAAAAAATAAATTAGATCCCACAAGAAAAATTTAACTAAATGGTTACATCTCATTGAGAGGGATGAAATCCATAAAATAATCAACAACAAATAATTCGTTTGTTTGAAGGTTGTAGACGATGTGGTAACTTGATTACTATCGTTTCGGACGTCCATCGTCTCAATGTATTTAAAAGGTTTTCACGACGTTTCGAATGCTTGTATCTGCAATCGTCTTCAGGTGAATACCGACAAGTTTAGGTGCTACTTACCAATTTATATGACTGTCGGCGCAATGATGCGTGCGATTCCGCCATGTGCAGCGGTGCGTGTAATTTCGCGCGGTGTGGTGGTGCGTGAAGTTTCGCGCCTCTGCAGCCCGCCAGAAAGAGCAATCAGGGGTTTCCATAAGTTCTTGATCTCAACGCTTGGTTGACTAAAGGCGTTATTGGCTTCGATGTAGGCGGCCTCTTTGAACTTTCGTTTGATCCAATGCTCCTCTCTATGTAGAACACTTGCGTCGTCCCATAGAACTCGATGGTGCTCAGTCCAGGCGTGGTCAGCGATTCCCGATTTTGATGTTTCTCCACGTTGAGTCCATTTCTTGTGCTCATTCAATCTTACCGATAACGGTCTCTTTGTCTCTCCAATGTAGGAATCTTCGCATTCACATGGAACTTCATAAATGCAATTCTTACTGATTTCATTTTTGTTGTCAGGTTTGGTCTTGGTCAGGAAACTCCGTGAAGTACTGCCGGATTGGAAGCAGCTCTTGATGTTGAACTTGTTTCCGATCCTTCTGATCTTCTCGGAGACACCTCTGATGTACGGAAGGCAGATCACTGTGCTTTGTTGTTGCTCTTCAGATGTCTTCGTTCTCCGGAGTTGATTCAATACTTCTCCTAGGAGTTTCTTGGGATATCCATTCCGGTGGAGGTCCTCTCTGATGTGGTTTAATTCGGCATCTAGTGACTCCACGTAGTTGCATATGTGCGTCGCTCTCTCCACCAATGTTTTCACTACCCCTCTCTTCGTCGAACTCGGATGGTTGGAGCTGTAACTGAGGTACTGCCCCGTATGTGTCTTCTTTCTGTAGACGGAGGTGCGAATTTCATTGCCTATTCTCTCAACGTTCACATCGAGGAAGGGTAAAGCACTGTTGGTTTCCATCTCCATCGTGAACTTGATCGAATCCCTGATTCTGTTAATTCCTGAAAAGAAATCCTGGAGATGTTCGTCCCCGTGATTCCATACAATGAAGGTGTCATCCACGTACCTCAACCTCAGCTTTGGTTTGTATTCTGCCTCCCGTCTAGGAATTGGACTCAACGTGGAGAAACATCAAAATCGGGAATCGCTGACCACGCCTGGACTGAGCACCATCGAGTTCTATGGGACGACGCAAGTGTTCTACATAGAGAGGAGCATTGGTTCAAACGAAAGTTCAAAGAGGCCGCCTACATCGAAGCCAATAACGCCTTTAGTCAACCAAGCGTTGAGATCAAGAACGTATGGAAACCCCTGATTGCTCTTTCTGGCGGGCTGCAGAGGCGCGAAACTTCACGCACCACCACACCGCGCGAAATTACACGCACCGCTGCACATGGCGGAATCGCACGCATCATTGCCCCGACAGTCATATAAATTGGTAAGGAGCACCTAAACTTGTCAGTATTCACCTGAAGACGATTGCAGATACAAGCATTCGAAACGTCGTGAAAACCTTTTGAATAGAGTAAGACGATGGACGTCCGAAACGATAGTAATCAACAAATAATTCGGTGAACACATGCATGTATTTCCATAATAAATACATTCATCCAGACTATATTGGCTTTTGTCATGTCTCATGAAACTCTGAACTCAAGATAAATAGGTCAACTAATTTGATACTGAATCTCAGCTAATCATCATTATATTTAGACTCAGTTGTAAACATATTTATCTGCAGTCATACAAATCTGTGTATTTTTAGAAATTCCGTCCCTTGAGGAGTGGGTGAATTTCTAATAGTCTTCACAAAAAATACAACAAAGTTCAACGCGGACGAATTAGCTGGTACCAGCTAGTATATAACAGTTAGTATTGGAAGTAAGTTGGGTAAGTAAGTATTTTGAAAGTATTAAGAATTCAGTAGGTATCAATTAGTAGATTTTAGCTACAAAAAATTTAAAAATGAACTTTTTTAGTCCTAATAGATCCTAAACTAATGTAAGTAACCAATTTTGGGTCTTCGTCAAACAAACAATCAACGAAGATCATTGAATTACTTCAAATAAATGATCAAAACAAAATAACATGAGAATGCAACGTAAAATCTCCAGCGATAAGCATTCCAAAAATGCGCTCTCCGCACGACCACTCGCATTCGGCTAGCTGGTTAGCTGATATTGACTTCGAGAACGCTTTGCAATTTCTGGCGAAGGGATGCGCTCAACGCTGCCATCATTTTACGCTTGACGTAATTAATTTGCTTTTTTGTTTGTTCGGCGCCGACTCAAAATTAGTTACTTACATTAGTTTAGGAGCTTAGTTATTAAAACTAATAATGTTCATTTTATTTTTTGCTTTAAATTTTTTCTATTTCGTCGGTATAATTTTTTGTTAATAAGTTTTTTTTTATAAGTTATGTGACTTGAAGTATACTCAAAGATTATGATTATTCAAATATTTTTGTTTTCTGAGTGGTCCTCTACATATATGGGAGCGCAACGTAGTTATTTGAATTCGATACCATTGTGGCTGTTTTTCTCAAAATTCTTTGGAAATTGTTTGGTACTTATTTTTGTCTGAAAATGTATTTGGTAGTTATTATGATGTAGAGTGTTTCTGATTCTTTCTAAATCTTTTTAAAAACAAGTTTTACCATTGTGTGCGTATAATTTTTTTTGTATCAGTTTGAGGAAATCTTGACACCAAATATTAACTGTATGTTCACGATTAAGATGGTACATTGTCAAGAATAAGTTAGTTTATTACTGATGTCAATTGACAGCAATTCCACGGAAAATTAATATTCGCAAAAAAAAATCACATATATGGAATGAAAATAATACATTATTAAGGGCGAATGAATATTTCCAAGAGAAAGGGGTCCAAATATCAAATGTGGTCAAACATTCATGAGTCAGACATATATTGATATGATAATGCTCTTTACTCATTCCATGAAAAAATTCCACGTCAATGAAAAAAGAATATTTGAAAAAATCATCAGCTCTGATGAAGCAAATTATTCAAATAACGAATATTCGGGTTGTGAGGGAAGATTATATTTTTCTCGGTGCAAAATTTGCATTTCCTGTCTCAGGGGGCCTGAATGATGCTTTCTCTGCACCTTCCATTGAGGTGGCGCTTATTGAATGATTCTCAACTTATTGGGATCTGCAAACGAACGTACCAGATTTGGAACTCTAAAAAAACGCAATGATAAAAGTAATGTCTAATAGTGGATATCTTTAGATGTGCAATAGGACATTATCATTACTTCCATTATTGGGAGTTCGGTGAAACAAATTCCCTGAGACGAGACTGGGACTTGGATGCATGAATTAATTCCATCTGGTTCAATATCAGAATCATAATCATAATCATAATCATAATCAGAACCATCCCCAGAGTAATTATCAGTAGTAATATCCCTAGGACATTGAAAATAGACGGGATGATTTTATGACAATCGAAAGCTCGTTCCTTTGTCATAAAATTATGAGGCATTTGTCAATGTCCGAGGGATATTCGTCGGAAATTTTTTTGGCAAAAAATGTATAACTCAACACAATGAAACATTTATTTATTCATTTAAAGTACAGTTAGTGAAAGTACAATTATTAAAATTTAACTTAACATTAGATTCGTTGCTGTTCTCTACTAAAGTAGATCTATTACCACGCATAATATTTATGATCTTGTTGTGCTGTTCTTGATCAAGATTTAAGTATGGTTTTATAGAATTTTGATTGCTATGACCAGTAATTTTCAGCAATTGTTGTTCTTCTACACCACTTTTCGCCAATTCGCTAACAGCAGTTGATCTATTTGAGTGATTTGTTATCTTTTTGTCCTTTACATTCAAGCCAATTGCCTCAGCAGCGGATTCAGTCCATCCATTTATTGTATTTCTTCCAACAGGTACATTATCGTACCATTTGTCAAGTTCATTTCTCCACTGTCGATTTGGTTTTAAGAACAGTCGTGGTGAGGTAATATTGTCGCCTCGTTTTGATATCAGTTTATGAAAAAGACGTACATGCAAGCTTTGTCTTTCACTATTGGAAACCAACCATTTACTACTTGTACAGCTTTTAGAACCACCTTGGCACGTTTTACTGAACACCGAATTGTATTCAATGCGATTTGTTGGAGAGTCATCGTTATTCTTCTCGATTTGAAAAAAATCCACCAGACAAGCAACTGCCTCTCCTCATCGCCACGCTAATTCTACAGCAGCAATATAGTAAAATTTACGCATAAGACCTTCAGGAGTATTTTCATCCCATAGCGATATTATTTTGTTAACTTCAGACAAATTTAACGAAACTGAACTGGACTTACGTTTACATGGATCTGCTTGTAGTTTCCTCCTGATTGCATCGCGGGCATCTCGGGCTGGTTTGAATACTATATTGTTAAACGGGTCAATCATAATATTATAGTCATTATAGTACTTTTCTTGCAAAAGTTTGCACGAAACGTTCCACATTGTCTTCACCGTTGCTTCTTTAAATTCGGTCCCGTCTTTCTTTCTCATATTGACCGCTCAATCTTTTAGTATCAACGCCAATTCTTCTAAGCTTCTATGTCCATTTAATTTATATTCTCGTTTGCAGCAAAATTCCATGAATATTTCCCAAATATATTTGTGACTGTAGGTTGTATTTCTGGGATTTTTTTTTTGAAATTCGCATTGTCAAAACGTGACATTTTGAAATTTATTTGAAATGAAACTCAATCGTGTTGTCATAGTGATTAATAATTGCACTGAATGCAATTATCAGTAGTAATACCACTAGTGACTGAATTTTCGCGATAAGTCTGTCGATTTATTTCTAAACGAAACTGAGTTGCTTGAAAACACCACGAATCCGCAGGACGAGTGGTGTTTTCTTCAACCAACTCAGTTGAGTTTAGAAATAAAAGACAGACTTATAAGATAAATTCAATCACGAGTGGTATTTTATCAGACTATTTCACGAACAAAGTAAAAGGTCAAAAAACTTGAATTCGGCAGAATGAGAGGAAGAAATTTAATAATAATAAATAATTCAAATTTAATTATAATCATGGAATATTCATTGTTACTATAAACAATTTGTTTTAATTATTATTTGTTACCTATAACAATAAATAATTTTTCATGAGCACGAACTAAATGAGCAGATACTAAATGGCTTACTCCAAAAACGTCATATATTAAAAATTTTACAATTTATAATGATTATAGTCGAGAATAATGTATTATGTTCGTGCTCATGGAAAATTATTTATTGTTATAGGTAACAAATAATAATTAAAACAAATTGTTTATAGTAACAATAAATATTTCATGATTATAATTGGATTTGCATCATTTATTATTATTAAATTTCTTCCTCTCATTCTGCCGAATTCAAGTTTTTTGACCTTTCACTTTGTTCGTGAAATAGTCTGATAAAATACCACTCGTGATTGAATGTATCTTATAAGTCTGTCTTTTATTTCTAAACTCAACTGAGTTGCTCAAGCAACTCAGTTTCGTTTAGAAATAAATCAACAGACTTATCGCGAAAATTCAGTCACTAGTGGTATTACCACTGATAATTGCATTCAGTGCAATTATCAATCACTATGACAACACGATTGAGTTTCATTCCAAATAAATTTCAAAATGTCACGTTTTGGCAATGCGAATTTCAAAGAAAAAATTCCTAGAAATACAACCTACAGTCACAAATATATTTGGGGAATATTTATGGAATTTTGCTGCAAACGAGAATATGAATTAAATGGACATAGAAGCTTAGAAGAATTGGCGTTGATACTAAAAGATTGAGCGGTCAATATGAGAAAGAAAGACGGGACCGAATTTGAAGAAGCAACGGTGAAGACAATGTGGAACGTTTCGTGCAAACTTTTGCAAGAAAAGTACTATAATGACTATAATATTATGATTGACCCGTTTAACAACATAGTATTCAAACCAACCCGAGATGCCCGCGATGCAATCAGGAAGAAACTACAAGCAGATCCATGTAAACGTAAGTCCAGTGCAGTTTCGTTAAATATGTCTGAAGTTAACAAAATAATATTGCTATGGGATGAAAATACTCCTGAAGGTCTTATGCGTAAATGACAAATGGTACGATAATGTACCTGTTGGAAGAAATACAATAAATGGATGAACTGAATCTGCTGTTGAGGCAATTCGCTTGAATGTAAATGACAAAAAGATAACAAATCACTCGAATAGATCAACAGCTGTTAGCGAATTGGCAAAAAATGGTCTAGAAGAACAACAATTGCTAAAAATTACTGGTCATAGCAATCAAAATTCTATAAAACCATACTCAAATCTCGATCAAGAGCAGCACAACAAGATCATAAATATTATGCGTGGTAATAGATCTTCTATAGTAGAGAACAGCAACGAATCTAATGTTAATTTAAATTTTAGTAATTGTACTTCCACTAACTGTACTTTTAATGAATAAATAAATGTTTCATTGTGTTGAGTTGAGAGCATTATCATATCGATGAGTAGTTATTCTATGAGAGTTCTGAGTTATAGTTTACAATTTGTCCGCTAGATGGCACTGTTTACATAAATTATGAAGTTTGATGTATAGTACACAGTGGCGCATCAATGGATTCGTCTCGATGTCAAGAATCATAATTAGACATTTTCTGATGTCAAAAGGGCTTAGGAAGCTAACTCCGTTATTACTGGAGATACAGCAGCGTGCGAGTACTCTAACAAGACAACTTCCACTGGAGATTGTGAAAATGGAAAGTATGGGTGTATACAGTAAAACTGAAAAAAGTACCCTCCAACATTATGACAGATGGGGAGTTATTTCAGTATTTCAGTTAGGTAGTAATGAATTGAGTTTCCAAAATGATTGTTTTGGAGGGGCGAATTTTGTCTATTCTACATCATTCTGCTTTTTGGGTTCGTTTGACATCCCTCCAAAATAATTTACAATAGAAAAAGTTATTCTCGATAATGAAA